>SNQJ01S0046733.1:39778-88352 GCA_010110895.2 Picea sitchensis | reverse complement strand
AAGCGTGCCTTAGAATGGAGGTTGGAGATGCTACAAATTGGTATCAAAGCTATAAAGTGAGTAGTGTGCCTCAGTAAGGGTGTTGGGGATGTTGCAAATAAGTATCAGAGATAGAAAGTGGGTAGAGTGCATACACAAGGGTGTTGGGGACATTATAAATTGGTATTAGAACCCAAGTTACAACACTTAGGATGCATGGGCCGAGAAACATGCCAAAATTAAATAATTTACAGAGCCTTCATGGTGAAATTGGGTACGATTGAGCACAAATTCCAATTTCTGCAGTGGAACTCAGTGAGAAAATCGATGTGAGAACATCAAATTGTTGGTGAAAAGTTCAATTTGTCTTCCCAAAGCCTAAAATTATCTATGGTAAGTTGAGTTTCAGAGCTTCCATAGTAGCCGAGAGAAGAATTTTTGAATTTTGGGCATTTTTGGAAATTTTTGAAAAATTGAAATTATGGAAAATTGGGGGGTTTTCGTATGAATGACATTAGGATGACATGGGAGTGATGGCTGGCGGCTAGAGGAAAGGTGGTGGTCCAATGGAGAGACACAAGTAATCCCCTATGCTGACACATCATACCTTGGGACCCAGGGGTTGGATGGTGGAACCTGGAGGGAGGAACCAAGACCACCCAAAAATCTGAATATTTGAAGGTTCTTGAAAAAGGGCCTTTTGGAAAAACATTGATTCCTAGATTTTGGATATGGAAGCTAGCGACCAGAACCTTTGAATATAACTATGACCCAAGGAGTGGGGTCGGTAATGGAACCTAGAGTGAAACCCCTGATCCAGATAGTGAACATCCAAGATTTTTGAAAGGAAGACTTTACTAAACATCCAGATTCTAGATGAGGGCCCCATCAGAGACAACGAGCCAGTGTAGAACCAAGACTCATCAGAACATTGTGAGTTGGTGAGATCATGGTGAGGTAGATTCTACATGGTGATGACATGGATACAACATGGCACATTTATGGTGGTAGAGCCTCATCAGAATACCATGGTAGAAGTCAAAGGAAAATCTCTAAATAGTGGATATCTGCATGTTTGAGAAATTTTGGATCTGGATATCCGAAAATTTGGAAATCTAAAAAAATTGTGAAATTCCATTTTTATAAAATGTTGGATCTTGGATCTCTGATGTTGCGTCAAAATATTCCATGTAGAGAACGGTGACACGTCAGTTACTGAGTTGGATGCCATGTTAGAGGACATGTCATCCTTTGGTGTTAGAAGTGTCATGTTAACATGCCACATCATCATGCCATGCAGAGTACATGTCGGCCTTTGGTTTCATAAGTTCCATGTAAACATATCGAGTCAACGTGCCACATCATCATGCCATATTAGAGGACATGTCAGTGGAATGGACTCATCAGTAGGCAATGGTGGAGGTCGGGTGGTCGGAACCAGGAGGTGGAACCAAGATCATCTAGAAATCCAGAAGTTCTCAAAAATATATTTTTTGAAAAAAATAAGACGTTGGATATCAGATCCCCAATGCCACATTGATAGGGTCACTTAATGCCACATCGTCGTACACGTGTCCCTCCACATTATCCGGTGACCATGTTAGCATCCACCGGATGGCCGAAGAACATAGGGCACACATCTTGAGTGATATGGATGGTCAATATTTAATCTCTGAAAAACCCTAGTGGTGGAACCAAGGACATCCGAAGATCCAAAATCCAGGGTTTCCAATAAAATAAGTTTTGTAAAGGTCCATATGTCGAATGTTGGAATGCTTTGGTGAAACCCGAATATCTATAAATCTAATATTTTAGTAAAATGGACATATTCAAAACATTGGATTCCATATGTAGAACCTTGACCACGGTGGAACCATAAGCCTCAAGGTGAAAGGGGAAGATGACATGTAGGTGGACATGGAGTTTGTTAGCATAGGGGCAGACCCAGGGTTCAACTCTAACAACGCACCAACAAGCCCTAACTACTGTCCCTTTAAGAAACACATGCAAAGCAGATGTAGATTCACCCAAAGTAGCTATAGGGGGTTGAAGGACACAGGTGTCTACAACTAGAGGAAATGCAAGTGGATCCAAGGAAACAACACAATGAAAACTAGTTACTCTTACCAAGCATAAACCTACTTCACACAGTTATATTCCATATATAACATAATAATGCAATAACAAAATAACAGAAGTTAAAAGAACACAACATCAACCACAGAGACACAAAATATATGTGGTTCACCCTCTCCCTAGGGCTACGTCTACAAAACTGTGTTTATTGATATTATATGAAAGCATACAGTTCTATCTGTGCTCTTAGCTTGCATATCTCTCTCTCTTTCTCTTCTTCTCTCCCCTCCCTGTGAACCCAACTGCAGGGTGGATCTTTGCACCCAACTACAGATCCTACAATACTAGAAGGTTCTCACACTCAACACTTCTCTCTCGCACAATACACAATAGTATCCACAACAAGGATCACCCACAATAATCACGAACAACCAACTCTGAACGAACCCATCCCAGGTCCTTTAGACCTTTATTTGTACACTACAATAACAAACATCTAGGTGTTTAAAAACCTAGATACCAAAACCCTAGGTGTCTAAAACCCTAGGTCAACTTGACCTGCTTTTTCCGGGCTTCGCCAACCTGACTTTCCCTTCTTTCCCGCGAGGTTATCCAAAGCATCCATTGGTGGATTTTTTTTCTTGCTAAGTTGTCCACGATCCATATTTATTTCTTATTTGTCTTCCTCAATCTTCTCATCCAACGAATCATTTTCCCTTCGCTCGTTTTCTGCTTCTCTAATCACTTCGACCCAATCTCAACTGATGTGTTTTTCGCGCAGTTCGTACTTCGCCTTTTCTTTTCATTTTTCTTCGCTTTCTTTCCTAATCCATACCCAAGGGCCAAAAGGCCCCCAACACTCACCTATGACTCATCCCGAGGCATTGTAGGTCTGAAATTTCTATTTTTCTTCGACTTCAGGTTTCGCAGAGTGGCTTGTGCTTTCTTCTCTATCCTTTCCCACCATGTGCAGACTGTGTTTTCTGTGTCTGGTACCCATTTTCAACTGCACCTGGTACCTAGACCCTTCTCCTTTTTCTTTTACTGAGAGCTATGAGGAAGATGGTTGTCATAGTACAATTTCAACCGGCTCCCATTCACTAAACCTTGCTTCCATTCTCCATTCAATGTATTCAATTGCACAACTCCTCCTTCTATAACATAGGAAACCTCATATGGCCCAAGACAATGTGTGCTGAGATTCCCTGGATGCTTCATGAACTTGATGTCATACACCAATACCAGATCTCCTTGCTTAAAGGCTTTCTTCTTGATGTGTCTGTCATGGTAAGCCTTCTCTCGTTCCTTCTGTACCTACTGATGAAATCCTGCAATAAACCAGTCTTCCTCCAGTTCGACCAACTACGCAAGACTCTATTGAACAACGCCAATTTCATCCATATATGTAAAGGCTACAATTCTTAGACTAGGAACCAAGTATTCCATAGGTACAACTGCTTCAAGACTGTAAACCAACTTAAAGGGAGTCTGTATTGTCACCTTGTTGCAAGTAGTTCTATAGGCCCATAATACTGCTAGTACTCTCAAATCCCAATCATCCTTGTTAGCACTGCAAATATTCATCAGCGTTGTCTCCAATATATTATTGAAAGCTTCGACTGTACCATTCACTTGTGGATGGTATGGAGTGCTCTTCTGATGATGAACTACAAATTCCTGAGTCAAGGCTTCAGTGGTCTTATTAATAAAATGTGTGCCTTGATCGCTCATAAGGATCTTCGGGCATCCAAACATGGTTATGATAACATCAAATATGAACCATGCAACTGTAGTTGCACTACAGTCCTTGAATGCTCTTACTTTTGCCCATCTGTTCAAATACTCTGTCGTAGTGATTATATATTGAGCTCCTATGCACTTTCCTGGTGGGTTGATAGGTCCTACGAAATCAATGGCCCATTTCTCAAATGCCTGTAAGGTTAGTTGGGGTGCTAAAGGAATCTCATCCCTTCTAGAAGGTTTCCCAACTTGTTGGCATACATCACAGGCTTTGTAATATTCCTTCGCATCTTTTTGTAAAGTAGGCCACCAAAGGCCATCTCTAAGAATCTTCTGCTCTGTTTCTTTTCCAGCATAGTGTCCTCCCGCGATGCCTTCATGTGGTTCTGCTAGAATCAATGGTCTTTCTGCCTCCATAACACATCTCCTCAATATCTCATGAAGTCCCATATTATATAGTTGTTCAACTATAAGTGAAAAATCTACAGCACGAACTACCAACTGTTTTTTTTGAAGGACTGTATATTCATGAGGTGTCATTCCTATTGACAAGAACTGAGCTATCTCAGTGAAGTGATCATCCACTTTTCTTATGGCAAAAAACTGTGCATCTGGTAGTGTATCCTCCAGACTAGTAGGTTCTTCTCCATGCTCTAATCTAGACAAGTGATTAGGTCCCTTGTTCATTCTCCCTGGCTTGACCACAATCTCAAAATCATATTCCTGGAATAGAAGTAGCCATATACATATTCTTCCCCCCAACACTGGCTTTTTGACTAGGTATTTCAACGTCGAGTGATCAATGAACATATTGAAGTGTCCTCCCAACAAGTAGTGACTAAATTTATGGAGCACATACACCATGGCTAAACCTTCTCTTTCAGTTGTAGTGTAATTTATCTCAGTTGTGGAGAGTTTCCTACTAGCAAAAGATAACAAATGATCAATATATCATGCTCCTGGTTGTGCTAGCACTGCTCCTAATGCAATAGAGGATGCATCAACATGCACATGAAATTCCTTACTCCAATCTGGGAAAACGAGAATGGGCACAGTGACCATTTTCTATTTCAGTGTGTCGAAGCTCTGCTGGCATTCTTCTGTCCATTGAAACTGACAATCTTTCTTCAAAAGATTCTCCACGGGTGTTGTAATCTGTACATATCCCTTAATGAAATTCCTGTAGTATCCTGTATGTCCCATCGTAGTGTGCAACTGTCTAACTGAAGTAGGAGGGGGTAGATCAACAATAATGAAAATCTTAGATGGATCTACCAACAATCCTTGCTTACACACAATATGGCCTAGCATCACTCCAAAGGGTGAAAAGAAGATGCACTTCTTCAGGTTCAGGGCAATGTGACATAGCCCACACTTATCCAATATTAGTCTTAAACATTCAATATGATTTTGCAATAAGCTAAAAACAGTCCAATAATCAAAATATGCTTCCAAGAATTTATGTAGAAACTCCTTGAATGCTTCGACCACCACCCTAGAAAATATGGTTGGTGCATTCTTCAATCCTAAAGGCATCACTGTGTACTGGTAGGAACCCCATTCTATTGCAAATGTGGTCTTATGGCGATCTTCCTTGGCAATCCTGATATGGTGATACGCTGAAAATCCATCGGTGAAGGCGTAAACTTTCTTTCCTCCCACATTATCTAACACTTTGTCAGTAAATGGTGTAGGGAATAGATCATGTAAACATGCATCATTTAGTTTCCACAAGTCTACATAGATTCTAATCTCTCCTGTTTTTTTGTCTTGAACCACCATAGGGATAATCCATTCTGACTCTTCAACAGGTTCTATGATTCCTACTTCCAACATTCTGTCTAGCTCAATCTTGACTTTCTCCTTATATTTGGGATTCAATTTGTAGGGTCTCTACTTCACTGGACTTACATATGGTTTCAATGGGATCTTCATCTCTCCCATGGGCCCTTTAATTGCCTTCATATCAGTGAAATTGGTTGGAAACAAGTCTTGATATTCATGCAGTAATTCTGTGATCTTGTCAATAGTGGGCTCATCCCAATAATCTCCAACATTTGCGAGATTAGGCGCTTGCTTTGTTCCAATGTTAACTTTTTTTATTTTAATTAGCTATCCAATAAAAGGTAGTTCAACTCCTGTTCCTTCTATGTCTTTATGTCCTTATGTTTCTGTGATGTTCACATTCATAGGATCATCATCTTCATCAATATTGATGTTGTAACAACCTTGCAACTTCTGAAGAGGCGCAACCCATTCATCTTCTTCTTTCTCAACAGGGTGGGTAGGTGCCTCCTCAAAGATCCTCTGTCTTACAACTTGTAACGCTTGATCTACTTTGGGTATTGAATTTCAACTGAAAATGTAGCTATAAAGTTCTGAGTCATACCGTGCCAATCTATAGTGGTGAGGCGCAATTCTGCTTGCAGATACCAATTAATAAGCATTGTATCCAAAGTGTTGATGAATTTATGTGCCCACTATTCCTGAGGGATGTTGCTCTAGGCATCCTCACAACTTCACACATGGTCCTTCGGGAAACTCTGACCTGTGTATCGAACTTTGCACCCTTCTACTTGTTCTGAAAAGCGCACTGTCATCAAAGTACGACATTTCATCTAGTCCACGATGTTCTTTTTGTGTGTTCCCCATCATCTTACTGGAGTTTCTTTCAAAGCTTCATCCAGTGCCAACAACCTTTGTTGTGCTGGTACAATTTCTTCAAATTCCAACAAAAAATATTCTAGATGATTTAAACCATCAAAGGTGGGTAGATTACTTCCTTTTGTTCCGATCCAATGAACTTCCTTGGTCAATCTAGCACATCTCCATGCAGAAACTTCATACATTTTGTTATGCCAGTTCTCTAGTGCTTCTTCTGAATCTGATGAACATGCGCTATCACTTCGCCAACTTAAATTCCCATCCATTATAGGATTAATGTAATCCTGATTTCTTGCTGCCAATTTATATATATTATCAATCTCATAAGCATGATCTTCTTCTCTAATGGGTTTTGTATATCTGTGACCTTCATTAGGGTCAAGAGGTGCAATGACCCTAAGGTGATGTGTCATTCTTATTTTCTTCAAGTCAACCATAGTAGAATTATTGAAATCCCAATCAATTCCTAACAACGAAGGATAAGGACAACTATCATCAACTATCTCAATCACCTCAAAGTCCACAAACGTCCTTACCCTGTCGATTTCCACAGGGACATGCTACAGCCTTCCAAAGGGGGTTACTGCCTGCTGATTAGCCATCCTAAGCCTGATAGGGGAGTAAATAAACTTAGGTTTTCCCATCAAGGCCTAGGTCTGCTTCGTCATAACATTGACTTCTGACCCTAATTCAAGGACCACATAATCTATATCATAGTATTCAATATGAGCATTAAGGTATAGTTCCTTATTTGTCCTTATCTTTCTAGATACTTGATGTACTGCTCTGTTTAGCAGGGGGTCTATCCTACCTATCTCATACTGTTTGATCAAATTTTGTAGTTCGTGTACAAATCTTTCATCCTTAATCAATTTAATTCAAGTACATAAGGATTCCATGAGATTTATTACCTCTTTTCCTTCTCCAAGCGAAGTAGAATGATCGAATGCCAGAGGCATTCCACATTCTCTCACTTATGGTTGTGTCTTTGATGAAGAAACCTGATCTTTTCCAAATTATTTTCTTGCCTCTTCAAATATTTGATTTTCTTTTCTAGAATCAAACTCTTGTGTCTTCTTTGTAGCTCTTATGACCCTTGATTCTTATGTATTCTTCCTTGGGGTCACTCTGTCTTCTCTTGTAACAGTTCCTCCTCTAGTGATAACAATGACTCTAGGATCCTCTCTGCAAGGTTCTACTGATATGAGTTGTACTTGCTGGTTACCTCCTCGTCTCTCCTAAAGTTTGGCTAAAAACACAGGACAATGTTCAATTCCATGTTCAAATGAGTTTCAATGGCTGCAATTGGTACAAGGGTTCTGACAGTCCCTTTCCAAGTGTCCTGGTTGTGCGTAGTTATAACAAATGATATGACCTCGACCTCGACCCATGCCTCTTGCTCATCCTCTTCCTCTGAATCCACCACAAGGATTGAAGTTTCCTCTTCTTGGAGAGTTATACTGTGTAGTATTTCCTTCCTGCTGTACTTCTCCTTGTATCCTATATGTGTCTCTTGATCTTTCATGCAAGAGATCATAAGCCCTACAATATTTCTCATCATGCCCCACAGATTTACAGAATGTGCAATAAAAATTTGTAGGTGTCTGAACATATTTTTTCATGTAATAGCATTCACCAGGGTGATGTTTATTTCTACATACCTCACACCAAGGTAGATTAAATTTCTTCAAAAGGCTCGAAGATCTAGAAGCCAAGTATTCATGAAATAGGGGACAATTCTCCTTATCATGGCCTTCTGATTTGCATCTGATACGCCATATATCTTCTCTTTTATCTTTTCCCTTGTATTTCTTCATCTCTTTGAACTTCATAGATAAGCTAGTTAGCTGACTCAAAATTTGACTCATACCTGAGTTGGATTCTCCCATAGGGGTTGATTCTAATTTCATCGCGATCTCCAATGCCTTATCCTACAAAGCGATCTTCTGTTGCATCAGAGGGAATCTGATGTGTGGTAGGAGGGAAACAATGAACCATTCCTTGTTCTTCTCATCTGGGATATGAAAACTCAACTAACCTATTAAGGTCTTAAACCTCTGATCAAACTCCCAAATAGGTTCAACTACTCTCTTCTTGATTTATTTCAGTTCTGTAATGCACTATGAATCCGACTTGGGTTTCTTGAATTCTGTGCTCAACGCAATCTTGATCTTGTTTAGTGGTTTAGGCTATGCAAATCCAAGAACAAACTTCATGTACCAGCTCAGTGCATGGTCTCTCAAGGTAGTACTAAATTCAGCTCTCTTAACTACTTCATCACTGACATTATTAATACTCCACACAACTTCACATAAAAACCAGTGCTGATCAGGATCTTCAGATCCATCTCCTCTAAAGATAGGTAGCCTCATTTCATCTGCCATAGATCTTCCTAGGTTTCCTAATTGAGTATGTACTGAACTGTTGGTAATAGTGCTCTGAGTGCTCTAGTAACTCTGACTACTCTAGTTACTTAATTCTTCTAAAACAATAGGAGGATTAATAGTACTTACTTTGACAGTCGACACAGTTCCTGAAGTTTATGACTCTTCTTGGCGAGGTTCTTTAGTCTTCCCTTCCTCTGCCCTAGCGGACTATGAATGTTCCTCATTCAATAACTCCTCTTCTTCTCCACTGTATAACCCTTCATCTTGTGTCAGTGGCTCATGGCTCTGCTCAAACATGATTACCAAAGGAACTTCTCTAAATGATCTAACACTGCATGTGTGTCCAACCTATGTGTCGTTGTTGATGTATGAGTTCTTGAAGATTATCCTTTTGATCTGACCAACTACTGTATCTTCAGTATGTTCTTCTCATGCAATAACATCTTGATCTTCAACTTCAAAAAGTGTAAAAAATTTCCTCTAGGTCCCTTAAAGAAATATCTCTTTGCTTGGCTACATGACTCTACTCTATCAATATAAAACTCGATGATGTACCCTCCAATAGTACTATCGAACCAATGATCTACTACTCTTGACACAATCTTATCAACTCTCTTGACCTTCTTGATCAACGCTGATGTCCAAACCACATGTGGTCTAGATCTGATCTCAAACTGGGTATCTACTAATCTGGATAACCACTCTTATAGCTCCTTATGAATTCCTCCAAAGAAAATCTCGTGTATATCAGTAAAGATATACCTTCCCAACTATTCTTCTGTACTAACCTTAGGGTTCTTGTTCTGGGCTTCAACGAAGTCCTTTTATTGTTCTTCTATCCACTTGTGAATCTTTGTCTTCAATGGAAACCAACTTGACATTCCCTCAAGAAGATCCTGGTCCCGACAACGAAACCATTTGTTGGCACAGGGGCAGACCCAGGGTTCAACTCTAACAACGCACCAACAAGCCCTATCTACTGGCCCTTTCACCAACACCTGTGAAGAAGATGCAGTCTCACCTGAAGTATTTATAGGGGGTTGCAGGACACATATGTCTACAACCAGAGGAAATGCAAGTGGATCCATGGCAACAACACACTGCAACCTAGTTACTCTTACCAAGCATAAACCTACCTCACACAGTTATATTCCAGATCTAACATAATAATGAAATAACACAATAATAGAAGGTAAAATAACACATCATCAACCACATAGACACAAAATATACGTCGTTCACCCTATCTCTAGGGCTACATCCACAGAACTGTGTTTCTTGATATTATATGAAAGCATACAGTTCTATCTGCACTCTTAGCTTGCATATCTCTCTCTCTTTCTCTTCTTCTCTCCCCTCCCTGTGCACCCAGTTGTAGGGTTGATATTCACACCTAGCTGAAGATCCTACAATACCAGAAGGCTCTCACACTCAACACTTTTCTCTCACACAATACACAATAGTATCCACAACAAGGATCACCCACAATAGTCACAAACAACCAACTCTGAACGAACCCATCCAAGGTCCTTTAGACATTAATTTATACATTAAAATAACAAACCTCTAGGTGTCTAAAACCCTATATACCAAAACCCTAGGTGTCTAAAACCCTAGGTCAACTTGACCCTCTTTTTTCGGGCTTCGCCAACCCATCTTTCCCTTCTTTCTCACGAGGTGCTCCAAAGCATCCATTGGTGGCTTTTTCCGCTTTCTAAGTTGTCCATGATCCATATTTATTTCTTATCTTTCTTCCTTTATATTCTCATCCAATGACTCATTTTCCCTTACTTTGCTCCTTCTTTTCTGCTTCTCTGATCACTTCGACCCAATCTCAGTCGATGTGTTTTCTGCGCAGTTCGTACTTCACCTTTTCTTTTCCTTTTTCTTCACTTTCTTTCCTAATCCATACCCAAGGGCCAACAAAGTTCCAAGTGGATGCCATCATTGGGAATATGTCAACAAGGGAAGGTGGATCAACTTGTGCCAGATGGCAGTGAATATAGTGGGACTCATGCTCGAAAAGGAGAACCATCCGAAAATCTAGAAATCAAGGATTTCCAAAAAAGGGATTTTTTCAAAAGTTTCAGATTCATGATGTTGAGATATCCAGAATATATGTTGGGGCCAGATATTTGGAAATTTTGAAAGTGTTATATGGCTGAATATCAAGTATTTTGGAAAATATAGATATTTGCACTTGTGTATCTGTGAGGTGGTTGAGCCATACATCCAGCATGGAATAGGTGGATGACAGGGAAACAATGGGGTAGGACACATGTCATGCTGCCACATTGATCAACATGTGTCATGCCACGACAATAGAGTGCCACATCATTAGGATGCCACGTTAACAAGGCTATGTTATAAAATTTAAACTTTTTTGTCTAAATTTGGGAAAATAGTAGAAACATCAAACAACCATAAATTTCTACTCAGAGCTCAAAATTGAGAAAATGAATAGTCAATACCAAATGGAAAGCTAAGGAAGAGAATAATCAATTTTTTCACCCATATTTCAGAGATTGGTAGCAAATTCCATCAACAAGTTAGAAGGCTTCTAGTGGCATTCCAGGATTGTTAATGAGGTGTAAATTTTCTGGTTTTGTTTTCTTTTATGTCTAAACTAATAGATATTATGTTGGTTAGACATTTTGCAAACTCAATTTACATGCAGATCAATTCAATATGAAGATCAATAAGATAAAGGATACTCATGAGGATGAAGTCAGGAAACTGAATGCCAGCTTTGGAATTGCTAATATTGAATCCAATGGGCACATATAAGGAAGAATTTGAAGTATTGATCTAGTGGAGATGATAAAGAGTTTGCAAAGGGATGTGTTGAGCTACAAAACTGATAATCAGAATCTTATGAAATCTCAAGAGGAGAAAAACAACATCAACACCAAGTTGTTGTAGAGTTTGGACAACTTACATAAGAATATGGATAAGGAAGAAGATTCAAGGAAAGTAGAGGATCACAACTTTCATGCCAGAATAGAATAATCTAGTAGTGTTGGTAGACATCAACATCACTCACCAAGACACTCAGTTGCAAGAATAAGAAACAATCCAAGTATATCTCGTGTCAAAAAACATAAGAGGAGGAATGGAGTGAATGAAATACAAGGGGAAATAAGAAAAGTCAAACCTCCTTGTTTTGATGGCGAGCACAAGAAGGATGAATATGTAGAGGCATGGTTGCTAGGCATGAGGAAGTATTTCCAATTGTATAATTATTCATCACATGCAAAAGCCAAAATTGCAATTTACTAGTTAAAAGGGAAAGAATCAATGTGGTGGGACCAACTTTTGCATGTCAAGCACATTGATGAAAAGAAGTTAACCTAGAGGTAGTTCAGAAAGTATTTCTAGAGGAAATATTTGTCCTAGGGATATTATGAAAAGAAGATGAAGGAGTTATTTAAAATCATTATTGGGAGCATGACTATGGATGAGTATGAGAAGCAATTTCTAGATTTTTTGAGGTATGATGACTTCATCAAGGATGATCAAGTCAAGATGCAAAGATTCTTGAGTGGGATACCTTCAATATAAAGTGATAAGATACAACATAATGAGCCCAAAACATTGGAAGAACCCATAAGGAGAGCCAGGTGCCTTTATGACCAACATAAAAGAGGATCAAACTTTCAAAGAGTTTGGGTTGATAGGAAGAAAAGAAGGACCTGGAAGAGAAGGAAAGGGTTTAAGACACCCTTCCTCATAAATGATCCACAGGGGAAGCCAACATAAAATGAGTCCAAGATGTTAGATACTTTATGAAAAAGGCCAAGACAACAACGCATTAAATGGTTGGGATGTGAGGGGGATCACATGTACACAGATTTCCATCACATAGTAGAAAGGAGAATTCTGCACAACATATAAGAGGCTAAGAGCAGGAGCATGCCCAATATTTATGCATCCCTAGACATTAAGCAAGCTGAATTTTAGTCTCTTATTATTGAATTTGAAGGTAATATTAACAACCATTCCATATAAATTTTAATTTATTAAGGAGCTATCCATATTTATATTGATCCTAAACTTGTGGAAATATTTCACTTGCAAACAACCAAGCATGGGAAATAATGGTTAGTTAATCTAGATACATGAACTAAGAGAAGAATCCATGAATTGGTTTAGGACTTCCCATTGGACATGGATGGACTTAACACAAAAGAAAATTTAAATATCATACCATTAGGTTCCTATGATTTCCTAGTTGGTGTGGATTGGATGGATAAGCATGATGTTGTCCTAGAATACTACAACAAGGAATTCACTTGTCTTTATGAATAAATAAACTTGATATCATTGCAAGGCATCTTAATATAAGTGACAGTCAGAGAAATTTCAGCTAGGTAGATGAAAAGAAGTGTGAGGAAAGGATGTCAAATTTATGCAGTTCACATGGAAAAGATATATAAGGATAAGGTGCCTCGTTTGGAAGAATTTATAGTCTTAGGAGAGTTTGAATATGTATTTGGAGAAATAACAAGTTTACCACCTAAGAGAGAGATATATCTATCCATAAACTTAATTCCAGGAGCAACTCCAATATCCAAGACACCTTACAAGATGAGCACACCAAAGCTAAAGGAAATGCAAATGCATCTTGAAAAGATGTTGAAGAAGGGGTACATATGCCCAAGTGTTTCACCTTGGGGTGATCTAGTGCTATTTGTAAAAATGAAGGATGGAAATTTATGGTCGTGGATTGATTTCAGGTAGCTAAATAAGGTGATTGTGAAGAAAAAGTATCCTTTACCAAGGATAGATGATATTTTTGATCAGTTGAAAGATGCCAAGATATTTTCCAAGATTGATCTTAGGTCAAGATATCATCAAGTAAGGATCAAAGAAGAATATATTAAGAAGACATATTTTAGAACCAGGTATGGCCGTTATGAATTTGTAGTGGTGCCATTTGGGTTGTCAAATGCACTAGTTGTATTCATGTGTATGATGAATGACATTTTCAGAAAGTACTTGGATAAATTTGTCATTGTTTTTCTGTATGACATACTTGTTTACTCTAAGTTTGAAGAAGAACATAAGAAAAACTTAAGAATGGTGATACATGGGTTGAGGGAGCATCAAATTTATGCAAAGCTAATCAAGTGCTTATTTTATCAGAAGCAGATCCATTATTTGGGTCACATTATTTCATTAGAAGGCATAGTAGTGGATCCAAATAAGATTAAAGGAATCAGAGAATGACCATCCCCAAGGAATGTCACAAAAGTCAAGTCATTCATGGGATTAGTAGCCTACTGTAGGAGATTTATCAAATGGTTTTCAAATATTGCACATATTATAAATTCTTTGTAGAAGAAGGGTGTGAAGTTTGAATGGACTAAGGAATGTGAAGAATGTTTTCTTCATTTGAAATAATTTTTGACAAGTGCGATAGTGCTAAAGATTGTTGATCCAAATGAAGACTTTGTATTATGCATTGATTCTTGTAAAGAAGGATTGGGTGGTGTCCTTACCCATAATGGTCATGTGGCTTTCCATGAGTCCATAAATCTCAAGGAGCATGAAAGGGGATACACCACACATGATTTAGAACTGACATCTATTATTCATGCATTGGAGATGTGGAGGCACTACCTTGCGGGTAGAAAATTTGAATTGAGGACATACCACAGTGGTCTAAAGTATTTGTTTGATCAATCAATGTTAAATGTTAGATAGGTAAGATGGTTGGATTTCCTCAGTGAGTATGAATTTGATATAAATCATATCAAAGGCGAGGAGAACAATGTGGTTGATGCACTAAATAGAAAGGTGCATGCTTCAACTATCAACATGTATATTTTTTATTTAAAGGGCATAATTATTGAAGTTGCAAAATTAGATCAACAACATGTACAAGCAAATGAGGCATTACAACAGGGTAAATTTCAACCTAAGTTTAAATATTATGCATTGAAAGAGGATGGAGTCCTCATGTATAAAGGCAAAGTGTATGTGCCTAATACTCAAGAGATGAAAAGTACGGTGCTAAGAGAAATGCACAATGTGCCTTATGTTGGGCACTCATAAGACTATTGTAGCTATCAGAGGCCAATATTTTTATCTAGGCATGGAAATAGATGTGATTGAGTATATAGCCAAGTGCATGGAATGATAGAAGGTAAAAGCTAAGAAAAAACATCCAGCCGGATTGCTACAACCATTATCCATTCCTAAGTAGAAGTGGGAAGTGGTGACAATGGATTTTATCATCAAACTTCCTAGAACAATGAAGCAACATGATTCCATCATGGTGGTGGTGGAGAAGCTAACAAAGGAAACTCCTTTTGTGCGAGTGATGATGAAACATAAGGTAGAAAATATTGCATACATCTACAATATAGAAATTGTTAGGCTTCATGGTGTGCCTAAGTAAATTGTGTCTAACAGAGATCTGAAGTTCACATCAAACTTTTAGAGAGGTTTATTCAAGGGATTTGGGAAAAATATGAAATTCAGTACAACTTATCACCCACAAATAGATGGGAAGGAAAAAAGAACCAATCAAGTGATTGAGGATATGTTGAGGAAGTATGTGATCCAGATTTATGATATGTATGATATCTGATTAGGTGATTGAGGATATGTATGATATGTGAGCAGGTCACCCCCGAGTTGGGTGATCCGGATTTATGAGCGGAATGAAATGAAACCAAAGTTTCATAATATTAACATAGAGACATAATGAACAATAATAGAGATACAGTAAAACTTGGCTTCTATTAAATAAGAAATATGTTGAAAACTATAAAATGTTGATTGTAAACAAGCTTGCTAGAATGGTGACAGCTTATCTCTGAGAAGAGATGTGACGACTACGCTCATTCACAAGAAGATGAGTAAAATGAGGCTCTGGAGGAATTTTTAAAATAAACATGAATTCCAAAACCCTGGACATCCAAAAACCTAACCCTAGGAGATGAAGTCCCAAAAGTCATGTGGTCCCCGTTGGGGTAAGTTAGTACATCAAATTCCTGGGGTCGTAAATTTTGCATACGATCTCCATTTAGGGCGCACGATAGCTCATTGGAAAGGTATTGACGAGGAGATTCATTTAAGGGGATCAATGAAAGACTTTGGTGATCAATGAGGTTCCATATTGTGAAAAAAATGTCGTTTAGACCCTCAAAATGGCCCCAAAATTTTGGGACCCAAAAAACTGCTAAAAATAGTAAGTTGCAAAAAACTGTTTTGAGCCAATTGGAAAATGTGGGTGGCGACCAAGATCCTCCTAGATAAATCCTGCCCCCTTAGGAAGAAATGGTATCCATTGCATTGAGTTCCCCCATCAAATGATGAAATTTCTGCTGAATTTCGCCTCGGGTGAGCCACTTGCCTTGGTGCAGAAGCTTCCCTACTTTGACAACCCGATAAAGATGGATCCTTTGCTAGCGAGTGCCTTTGACCTATGTGTCCATGATATGATGAGTGGTATCCTGTTCCATGTAGTCAAGGTTGAGCTCTTTTGGTGTCAATTGTTCTTCTATCTCTGAGGTGTCCAATAATGGTGGAAAATAAGGTCGAAGGAGGTCCACATTGAACACTGGGTGGAAGAAAAGGAAGGGGGGAGGTTGAGCTCAAAATAATTGTCACCCACAACATTGGTGATGGTGTAAGGTCCATAACGAAGTGGATGAAGCTTTCACTGAGGGCTTGTAAGTAATTCTTTCTGCAAGTGCAACCAAACTTTGTGTCCAACCTGAAACTGGTGTGGCACCTGGTGTTGATCATGGAATTTCTTGTACTTGGCATTGAACTTCTGTAAAATATCATGAACCTATTGGCAGATGCTTTGGATCTGTTCAATGAGCCAGGTGGCTTTGTCAGCTTTAGTTGGAGCATGCGAGGAGTCTGCCTAGGTTCCCACAAGGGGTAGTGCAACATGTATCAGACCCAATGGTTGAAATCTTAACCCCACCTGAAAGGGGTTGTGGCTGGTTGAGCTATGTATGGATCTGTTGTAGCTATGTTGAATATAGGGAAGAATCTCATCCTAGGTGCGGGGGTGCTTGGAATTGTACATGTGCAGGATGTGCACGATCATTCGGTTGATGACCTCGGTTTGGCCATCTGTTTAGGGTTGGAAGACAATGGAATTGGTGAGCTTGGTGTCCAACAGTGACTAGAGGCTCGACCATAATGTACTAAGGAACCGATTGTCTCGATCTAAGATAATGGTTTGTGTGATCCCAAAGTGTACCCACACTCGTTCAAAGAAGAGATTGGCAGTGGCCTTCGCTATGATGCTCTTATTGCAGGCAACCATAATCACCATCTTGGAAAAACGATCAACAACCACAAAGACACAGTCATTTCCCCTCTTGGTGGATGGAAGGATTAACATGTAGTCCATTGAGATGGATTCCCAGGGACTATCAAGAGTAGGCAGAGGAGTGTGCATGCCTTGTTTCTTAGTGGTTGATTTGGAAATAACATAGGCAGTGTAGGACCAAATATACTTGCTAACATCTTGTTGAAGTTTTGGCTAGTAGAAATGTCACTGCAACATTTCCCCTGTCTTTTCCACGCTGAAGTGTCTTTCCACCCAATTGTAGTGGGCTTCCCAAATCATCTTTTCTCACTCATTTGATGGAATGTAAAGATGGCCCAAATGGCACAACAACTCGTCCTGAAGATGGAAATTAGTGACAGTTGTGTTTTCACGCAACATCTGGTAGGTGTTGGAGAAGTCAGGATCTATCTCATAGAGGTGGGGCCATCTAGAAGTCTCGTGGTCATAAGAGTCTAGCACTGTGGTGAGTGCCGCGTCTGGAGGTCGACTGAGGCAATCAACAACTCGATTGTTACTTCATATTTTATACTTTATGTTGAGGTGGAACTACTGCAAATACGTGGACCAATTATGATGGTGGTCGTTTTTCAATTTTCCTGGTGTCTGCATGAACTACAATAGCTTATGATCAATGTGGATGAATGTCTCCTTCCTGAGAATGTAATGCCTCCACTGGAAGTAGGATTTCACAATGGAGTACATTTCTTTGTCATAATTAGGGTACTTATTGATGGCATATGATAGTGTCTCACTATGATAGGCCATGGGGTGGTCATGATGAGTGAGGATTGCACCCACAACATAGTCTGAAGCATCTGTCTTGATCTCAAAAGGTTGTTGCACATCAGGTAATGAAATCACTAGCGCTGAGCACAAGCATTGATTCACATCATCAAATGATTTATGTTGGGACATGCCCGACACAAAATTTTCCTTACCACCACCCTTGGTTATTTGGATGAGGGCCCATGCAATATGGGAGAATTCCAACACGAACTTGGGATAGAAATTGGCAAGGCCTAAGAAGCTCAGAAGCTTAGTGAGCATGGTTAGGGTTGGCCAGTCACGAATGACTTGGATCTTGGTTGGATCAACATGCACACCATGCACATCAACAATGTAGCCTAGGTACTGGACCCTGTCCATGCCAAAGGATCATTTTTCCAAGTTGGAATGTAGCTTGTGCTACCACAGAGTGTGCAAAACCTGTTGAATATGATGCAAGTGTTCCACCCAAGTATTTTTGTAGATGAGGATGTCATCTAGATAAATCACCAAAAAATAATTAGTGAAAGGCCGCAAGATATCATACATCATCCTCATGAAATTTGTTGGGGAATTTTTCAAACCAAAGGGAATGAACAACCATTCAAAAACACCTTCTTTTGACTTGAAGGTCATTTTCCATATATCTGTATGCTCTATTGGGACCTGATGGTATCCAGACTTTAGATCAATCTCACTGAAGTATTTTCCCCTCTTGAGCAGATCAAGGATATTGTCAATTCAGGGAATCAGGTACCGGTTCCTGACTGTGATTTTATTTGAGGCCCGATAATCAATGCACAGTCGCGAGGTCTTGTCTTTCTTTCACACCAGCACGATTGGGCTTCCACAAGGTGATGCCTTGGGTCAGATGTGCCCCTTGTGGAGAAGTTCTTGGATCTGACGCTTGATCTCCTCATTTTCTAGCAGAGAGTGATGATAGAATGGCCCATTTGGTAGTGGTGTGCCGAGGGTCATATCAATGGGATTCTTGACCTGACAGTGCAGAGGTACCCCAATAGGTGATGAGAAGTTGCCTTTTTATTCTTCCAAGACCTTATCCACTTGCTTCTTATGCATGGAGAGGTAGACCATAAGGGCCATGGATGTGGATGCAACCTATTGGTCCTAAAGTCTACACCTGACTGCTAAAGGGCATAGCTAGGCCACCTCAAGTTTAGAATGGTTGGTTTTTAATTTTTTGTTGGTCAGTTAGAGGGTTGGTTTTACCAAGACAAGACTGTGGTTGGGTCAGAAAATGATAAGAATAAGGGTCCTCCTTGGCGGTGGCACACTAATTACAGACAAGTGAAATAATAGAGGTAAAAACAAAGGGAAACAACAAATCACTCAATGAATAATCTGGTGCAAGAAGTTCAATACTTAAAATATCATTTCAAGACATTAAACATGTATAAAAAAAACAATCACTTCCACAGGTTGCAATAAAAAAAAAATTCATCAAAGCATAGCTGTTATCACAGGTTGCATATTAATAAAGACAAGTTATACAATAGCTTAAGGAAAAGAAATGTACTTCGCACAAATCAAAATTGTATTCAAGATAAGAAACACATACGAATTTGGACACAAACAAGTTGTCATCAATAGTATCTTCACCAACTAGATATCTTTATTCCATGATAAAAATGGGTCGAACCAGTTGTTGTATTGATCACTTTTCCCCAAAAACTCCCCCCTCCCTCAAAACATACAAAAACTACATATTTATCAGAAATGCAAAGGCCCTCTACCAGTGTGGAACTGGGGCCTAACTCTACTACATCTGTCATTAAACAACTTATTAACTTCACTAAACACTGGCTAGAGTATCTTAATGTATACTTTGAGCCTGACTTAAATAAAAAGGAGTGGTTCTCATCACACAAAAATACCACTGATTATGCCTTAATCTAAAAGAATCTTGCAATTAAATAACTGAAAAATGCTACTCGCAATGATATAATATTGATGCATGCATTGGAGTGAACTGAGATCTAACAAAAATTACCAAGAGTGACAAAACTGAGATCTATATCAATCATGGCATGCACGACGCTGTTGGAGGCCATTGGAGACAATTGGAAGTGTGATCGTGTCTTTCCCCCACTTATCTTTTGAGGACAAAAGCAAGTCGTGTTGTGCTTTTTTGGAGTTTGGACGTGTAGTTTCCCCATTCCTGGTTTGGCGCCCCTTTTTAAAACTTAGAAATATGCAATAAATGTGGGTGAGCCACTTCAGAAATTCGACATTTAGAGGTTTCAGAGTGTAGAGGATGCATGTCCTCCATAGGACAGAACCCTCGAAGTCGTTAACCAACACTAATCACTTATTAACCTGAGATTACCTTTAACCTTCATCATTTCGAGACTTTAGGACTCTGACTCTTCGGGGTTTGGGAGTTTTTGAGTGCAAAGTATGAACATTTCCTGGATGACAAATCTCCCAGAGTGACGTGCTGACCTGACGTCATATCGTCGACGTGTCATGAAAAGAGAGGGACATGTGTCACTTGGAAATAACGCGGATGATGCAATCAAAGGGCCTGAGATGGGCACCACGTGTCATGATTGGTGAGTGCCACATGTCTTCGACACTTCATATCTTCGGCATATGGGAGTTTCTAGATGTAAAGAATTGAAATCCCCTGAAGTAGTATGGTCCCGAAGTGACGTGTCTCAGAAGGAGAGTGACACGTGTCACTCGAAATTGAGTAGAATATGTGCCCAAAGGTGCTTTAAATGAGTGTCATATGTCAATGTTAGATGGATTCCATGTGTTCGCACCATATGGATGCCATGTGTTAGCTCCAGATGAGTGTCATGTGTTTCGACACTTCGGGCTTCGAGAGTTTTGGTATGTAAAGCATTGAAATCCCCCGAAGTAGTACAATCCCAAAGTGACGTGTCCACACGATGTCACTGTGCCGACATGTCATGAAAAGAGAGTGACACGTGCCACTTGGAAATGGGTGAATGATGCAACCAGTTGACCTAAAATGAGTGCTAAGTGTCATGATTGATGAGTTCCACGTGTCATGAATGATGAGTTCCATGTGTCTTTGGAACTTCGACACTTAGACACTTCAGGGCTCTATGATTTCTCTAGACCAAAACCTCCTGGATGAACGAACTTGCGAAGTGATGTGGTAGTGAGGGCCCACTACGACACTTCGAAGCTTCAGATCTTCGACTCTTCGGTGCTTCAGGGTTCAGGAGTTTTTGAATGGGAAGTTTACATATCCCCTGAAGAGCCGAACTCCCGAAGTGACGTGTCAACATTTCGGGACTTCGGGCTTCTGGACACTTTGGAATATTTTAACCAATGCCAAGTCCGGATGCTTGAACGCCGAAGTCGCGGAGTTAATCTTGTTAAACAATGTGTGAGTTTTAGATTCTGAATGCGCGAGAGCCATTGATCTGCATGGCTGTTGGATCTCCACCATTGAAGATTTGACCTCATTGTTTGGCTTAAATTCTAATCCCGAAATGGAGTGCTTTGATTTGCTACCTTTTTCTGCTGAAGATTACTGAGATTACAAATGACTTATTGGACCTGGATGTCTCTTGCACACATAAAATACTTGGTGGACCTATTGCATGCTCAATTAGTGGCAAATATGATGACAAGTATTTCAAACTCAAACCAGAACATGAAATCACCTTTCAAGAAAGCGAAAAAGATGGTGCAAAATAAGTAAAGACGAGCAAGGGCCATGAAGTTGAGTGATTAAATAATGGAGAATAAGCTAAGAAATCATCCACAAAACTTAGAATTGATGGATGTATAGGGTAAAGGAGGGAAAAGGGCATGATGCAGACCAAAGTTCCAACATTAGCTTCAACTGGGGATAACACTTCCCTGCGAGGTGATAAGAACAATAGATCAGTTGCCTTACTTCTCAATAACTTGGTCCCACCTTCCTTTTATTACCTCTATTTCTATCTTCCAACCATGTATCTTTGCCTCTGTTTCTCAGCCATGCATCTCTGAAAATTAACACTGAAGATAACCCTAGTTCCTTTTTTGGGATATGGAGTCTTTATTCAGACTGAAACTTGAAACTGCAGCTACACCCCAGTGCCTTTGTTGGGATATGGAGTCTTTATTCATACTGAAACTTGAAACTGCAACTACACCCCCGTGCCTTTGTTTGGCTATGGATTCTTTTATTCAAACAAGCTATTGAAAAACAATCTGCGAACTAAAAATTAAATGCTCAAACTATGAGCTTATTCTCCTACTCCTAACCAGCATAAGTCCAACTTCTCACGTAACATGAAATTGCCAATACAACCAAGAAAGTAGGTGTCTGACAACATAGCCTTGCTCTTTGCAGCTGAATAAAAGAACACATAAATACAAAGATTTTTTCAGCGAAAATTGAATGGTAAGCTTATACTTACTGTTGCAACTTGATTATATGACAAATGTTGTAACATTTAAGACCTCTAGGAAAACTAACTCCATGAAAGTGGCCAATGGATCTTGAAAATCATGATGCATGTTCAGTTCATACCAAAAACCTATAAGCTTCTTTGTGATTTCAATCTAATATCTCTTTAAAACATATGCTTCACAACTGTCATAGACTGGGTCACTACTAAGAAGTTCCATCTGTATCATTGTAGAACTCTGCTCCTCATCATCAGGATATTTATCAGAGATGGTTTGGTCTTTAAAAATTCCTAAAACTTGAACTTCAAAATCCA
The DNA here is from genome assembly GCA_010110895.2 of Picea sitchensis. Classification (NCBI taxonomy): domain Eukaryota; kingdom Viridiplantae; phylum Streptophyta; class Pinopsida; order Pinales; family Pinaceae; genus Picea; species Picea sitchensis. Next base: position 65,709 of record SNQJ01S0046733.1, on the reverse strand, counting down.
CCATTTCATGATATCCTTGGGAGATTGACTGCATAATAGTATCCTGATCTATGCCAACTTTTGGAGCATCAATATCATCATAAAAAACATTGTTAGAGATATCTGATATAATGTCAAACGTTTCTACAAAATCCCGATCAACTTTTTTGTCATTAGAATAATCAATAAAAATTTCCTCCTTAACATAAAAACTAGAGAAGATTTCACAAGGGGATGAATCTTCTCCCACTTGTTTAACATATTCATCCTTCTCATTCATACTACTAGAGGAACCAACTATATACTTCTGCATATATAAATCAAACCCCTCACAATAATTTTCAAAAAGAAAATTAGCTGGAAAAAACCTTTTACAATGATCGCTAAATGTTGCATGGAACTCTTTCAGTGAAGAGATGCTAGCAAGAGGCAAGGATCGGTACCATTCATGAGAATCTCCCTATAATGAGTACATGAACATATTCATTAATACATATTCATTATGTATACCCAACTGATGCATGCTCTCATGGAATTTAAGCAAATGATTTGTAGGGTTATCATCTTTATCTTCTCTAAATCTAGGCAAGTACTCACCCCACTCATCTATAGTAGGAACAATATTTGGAAAAACAGGAACAACAGATAAATTAAAAGGAGAAAACCTCTGAGACAAGATGGTTTTCGTCTGAAAATATAACTTCTTAAAACTGTGGAGTCACCACTGGATTCTTTAACCATGGAGTCACCAGGTGAATGATATGCAATCTGAATGTGTCTGGTCTTTGTTCACCATCAAATATCAGATCTGATCATTTTTTTTCTCCCAAGGAAATATATCTCATTACTCCATTCCCCGACAGCGACTCCAAAAGATGTTGGTCCTAAAGTCTGCACCTGACTACTAAAGGGCAGATCTAGGCCACCTCAATTTTAGAATGGTTGGTTTTTAATTTTTTGTTGTTCAGTTAGAGGGTTGGTTTTACCAAGGAAAGAGTGTGGTTGGGTTGGAAAATGATAAGGATGAGGGTCCTCCTTGGATGGTGGCACACTAATGACATAAAAGTGAAATAATAGAGGCAAAAACAAAGGGAAACAACAAACCACTCAATGAATAATCTGCTGCAAGAAGTTCAATACTTAAAATATCATTTCAAGACATTAAACATGAATCAAAAACACAATTACTTCCACAGGTTGCAAGAAAAAAAATCTTCATCAAAGAATAGCCGTTATCACATGTTTCATATTAATAAAGACAAGTTATACAGTAGCTGAAGGAAAAGAAATGTACTTCGCACAAATTAAAACTGCATTCAATATAAGAAACACATACGAATTTGGACACAAACAGACTGTCATCAATAATATCTTCACTAGGTAGAGAGCTTTAGTCCATGCACAAAATGGTCCAACTAGTTGTTGTATTGATCTATTTCCCCCCAAAACTCCCCCTTCCCTCAAAACATACAGAAATTGCATATTTATCAGAAATGCAAAGGCCCTCAACCGGTGTGGAACTGGGGCTTAACTCTACCACATCTGTTGTTAAACAACTTATTAACTTCACTAGACACTAGTTGGAGTATCTTAATGTATACTTCAATCTTAAATTAAATAAAAAGGAGTGGTTCTCATCACACAAAAATACCATTGATTATGCCTTAATCTAAAAGAATCCTGTAATTAAATAACTGAAAACTGCTATTGGCAATGATATCATATTGATGCATGTGTTGGAGCGAACTAATATCTGACAAAAATGACCAAGAGTGATAAAACTGAGTTATGTATCGATCATGGTATGCACTCACGCTGTTGGATGCCACTAGAGACAACTGGAAGTGTGGCCATGTCTTTTCCCCACTTATATTTTGAGGACAGAAGGAAGTCGTATTGCACTTTTCTGGAGTCTCGACGTGTATTTTCACCATTCCTGTTTTGGAACCCCTTTTTAAACCTTTCAAATATGAAATAAATGCAGGTGAGCCACTTTGGAAATTAGGCATTCAGAGGTTTCAAAGCGTAGAGGATGCATATCCTCCGGAGGATAGAACCCTCAGAGTCGTTAACCAACATTAATCACTTATTAACCAGAGATTACCTTTAACCTTCATCATTTTGGGACTTCGAGATTTCGATTCTTTAGGGTTCGAGAGTTCCTGAGTGCAAAGTATGAACATTTCCTGGATGGCCGAACTCCCAGAGTGATGTGGTGACCTGACGCCATATCGTCGACGTGTCATGAAAAGAGAGGGACATGTGTCAGCTATAATTAGCATGGATGATGCAATCAAAGGGCCTGAGATGAGCTCCGTGTGTCATGATTGATGAGTGCCACATGTCTTCGACACTTCGGTACTTTGACGTTCATGAGTTTCTGGATGTAAAGCATGGAAATCTCCTAAGGTAGTATGGTCCCTAAGTAACGTGTCTTAGAAGGAGAGTGACACGTGTCACTCAAAATTGAGCAGTTGATGTGCCCAAAGGTGCTTGAAATGAGTGCCATATGTCAACATCATATGGATGCCATGTCCGCTCCAGATGGATGCCACTTTTCAGCACCATATGAGTGTTGTGTGCTTCAAAACTTCATGATTCTAGAGTTTTGGGATGTAAAGCATGGAAATCACCCGAAGTAGTACGGTCTCGAAGTGACGTGTCCACACAACATCAATGTGCTGATGTGTCATGAAAAGAGAGTGACACGTGTCACTCGAAAATGGGTGAATGATGCAACCAATTGACCTAAAATGAGTTCCACGTGTCATGACTGATGAGTTCCACGTGTCTTTGAAACTTCGACACTTCGACACTTCAGGGATCTATGCTTTCTCTAGACGAAAACCTCCCGGATGAATGAACTTGCGAAGTGACGTGGCAGTGAGGGCCCACTCCGACACTTCAGAGCTTCGACTCTTTGTTTCTTCGGCTCTTCAGGGTTCGAGAGTTTCTGAATGGGAAGTTTACATATCCCCTAAGGGGATGAACTCCTGAAGTGACATGTCAACATTTCAAGAATTCAGGCTTCGACTCTTCAACACTTCGGGATTCTGGACACTTCGAAAGATTTGAACCAATGGAAAGTTCGAACTCCCAAATGTTGAAGTCAAGAAGTCAATCATGTTAAACCCCACGTGAGTTTGAGACTTTGAATGTGAGATAGCCGTTGATATACGTCAACTGTTGGATCTCCACCATTGAATATTTGACTTGACTATTTGTCTTAAATTCTAAGCCCGAAATGGACTGCTTTGATTTGTTTCCTTTTCTGTGGACGCTTACTGAGCTTACAAAGGACTTGTTGGACCTGGATGTCTCCTACACACACAAAATACTTGGTGGATCTGTTGCATGCTCAATTAGTGGAAAATATGATGACAAGTATTTCAAACTCAAACTAGAACATGAAATCACATTTCAGGAAAGTGAAAAAGATGGTGCAAAATAAGTAAATACGAGCAGGGGCCATGAAGTTGAGTGATCAAATAATGAAGAATAAGCTAAGTAAGAAACCAAAAAACTTAGAATTGATGGACGTATAGGGTAAAGGAGGGAAAAGGGCATGATGCATACCTAAGTTCCAACACAACCTTTCCCTCACTCTGAGAGAGAATCACAAAGAAGACAAACTTCCCGGTCTGAGAAATGACCCTCCAACATTTCTTGGCAGAGATCAAGGAAACAACACTAGGTGGGACTACCTCGGGGATCCTATATAATTTCCTGTTCAAAGTAATAATAAAATTGTGAGGCCTAGACTTGTATACATCATGATGTTTCCATAAATAATGTTGGCCCAAAATAATATCACAAACTTCAAGAAGATCAACATCACACAATACCTCATCTTTGAATGGCTTGATTTTGTACGGCAGGCGACAATGTTGGCTGACGCGAAGATAACTTCCTTGACGAAGCCATTCAATGGTGGAGGACTATGGCTGCGATGTTGTTGGCATGGGTAGCCACTTCACGACCTCTGTTGAGATGAGGTTCTTCTAGATACCGCTATCAATGATGAATTTCAATGACGTGCCTTTCACCCACATCTATGAATAAAATATGCGCTCACCTTCCTCTAGCTCATCAAGTTTACCGAGCTGGATATTGGTGGTAGCACTGATGGAACCCGGTTCCACATAAATGATCAATCTCCCCTTTTATGGTTCTGAATCAGAGTTAGAACCTACATCTAATTCAAAATATTTTACCTCAACCACCAATGACTTCTTTGAGCGACAATATACAGTGTTATGCTAGGGATCTTATGGAAGTCACACCACTTCCTGGTATATTTATTTGTCTTCCCACTGTCCTTCTTTTCTTGCGGCTTGGACTGGTTGTCTTGAGGTTTCCATATTTTCTATATCATTTGTTTTGTGGGTTGGGTTTTCCCTTTCCCTGCTTCTTCTATGAGGGGTTCCCAGACCCAAACTTTCGTGTCTTTTGTTTAAGCTTCTACTTGATTTTGACAACATATCGATAGGCCACACCCAAGGATGAGATGTCCAAAAAATCCATTTATGTCTAGATGTATCTATGCAGACCACCGCGGTACTTGAGCACCAGATGTCGCTCAAAATATTTGATACCCATCTTGGTGCGCAAGGTATGGAAGACATTGGTGAACTCTGGCACTGTTTGGTCTCTTTCCTTCCGTAGTGTAGTCCATCTTATATACAAGTCATCATAACTTCCAACATGGTAGTATTGTTCCTTAATAAAATCCCCGAAGGAACCCCAAGTGGGTAAAAATACAAATAATGTGGATCCCTCTATTTCCTTTTGCTCACAGAAAGTCTCCCACCAATCTTTGACATGGGGGATGACCTTGAGGAGTGAAAATGTAATATTTTCTTTATCAAAAAAGTTTTGGACAGAAAAATACCCTTCTAAAAGGTTTAACCATTTATCTATGACATTCGCATCTATTGTAACTTCAAATATAGGAATATAAAAAATGATCTTTACCTTAAAGGGGGTGACACCTCCACTTGAGGTGGATGCTTCGCTTGTTGACAACCGTCGAAGGATTTGTACAAAGTTGTCCATCATCTCGTTCCTCTATCACTCAAGGGATTCCTTGAGAAACATTTTTAAAGGATCTCATGTCCCGTCATCTCTCTTTTCACCTACCATGGATGGTTTCTTAGGTGTGTGAGTGCAGTTTTCCTTAAGAGAAACAAGCTCGAGACCCAACTCTCTATACCCTGACCGCGTCGGGGACATGCATAAAAAATGACAAGGAGCAGACAGCTCTGATACCACTGATATGAATTTATGAGTGGAACGAAATGAAACCACATATTTGTAATATTAACATAGAGAAACATTGAAAAATAACAGAGATACAATAAAAAATGACTTCTATTAAATAAGAAATATGTTTAAGACTGTAAAATGCAGATTGAAAACAAGCTTGCTAGAATGGTGGCAACTTATCTTTGAGAAGAGATGTGACAACTATGCTTATTCGCAAGAATATGAGTACAATGAGGCTCCGAAGGAATTTTTACAATAAAAATGAATTCCAAAACTCTAGATATCCAAAAACCTAACCCTAGGAGATGAAGCACCAAAATTCATGTGGGCCCCGTTGGGGTAAGTTAGTACTTCAACTTCCCAGGGTCGTAACTTTTGCATACGATTTCCATTTAGGGCGTACGATAGCTCGTTGGAAAGGTATTGACGAGGATATTCATTTAGGGGGATTAGCCAATATATTTAACCATGATTGAGGTTCCCAATAATGAAAACATGTCGTTTAGGCCCTCAAAATGGCCCCAGAAGTTTGGGACCCAAAAAACTTCTAAAAATAGTAAGTTTCCAAAAAACTATTTTGAGCCGGTTGGAAAAGGTGAGTGGAAACTGAGATGCTATTGGATCATTGGAGATATAAAATCCACTAGGTAAGGCTTCCTAAGATAGAATAAGGTCTAACCAACATGATAAAACTCATGTCAGGGTTCCAACTACTACAACTAGGCTACAACCTCTCGTTTCCCAAAATTCGTCCCACCCTAGGAAGTGTGCCCCTTCTTTTCTTAACGGTCCTTTGGATACCCCACTTCCCTTTCATGGCTTCAACAATAGGCTAGATATAAAGTCTCAGAGATCTGTATTCATTTCCAAGTGCACAAGGAAATAGATTCCCATAAGTTCTCTCACCTGGAGAGATTTCTCATTGGCTTAAGAACCTGCTTCTTCAGTCTAATTTCCACATGCTTGAGAACCTTCTTCTTCAGCCCAAACCCCCAAGGAATTACTAGGTATAATCAACTCCAAAAATCTCAAGTACATGTATGGTTATGGATGGAAAGAGTTGCGTGAATTATTGGTAAGAATGGCAAGAATGATTGAAATTACACTAAGTTCCCATAAAATATTTTCATTCCCTTAACTTGACACTTGTCTCCTTGTGAACTAGCTTTGGATCCACTTGGTGACTTGTTCCAAACCTTTAGGGACTTAGGATAAAATCATTACATGAATTTATACTTTAGGAATAATATTATATTATTCCCTTGGCTTAAGCCCTCTTCCTAGACCCTTAGCCCCCTTTCCCTTTGATGTGGGGTTATATCCCCCCATACTCTTTCGTCGGACTGGGTCTGCAACATTGATATATTTTATTAATATCATCGTCTGTGATTACATTTTACAATGATAGGCTCGCTGGCCTTTTAGCATATAAGCTCTTTGGTCTAATAACATAGGCACTATGACCTCATAACACATATAAAAAGGCATTCTAGCTCGAAATATCCTGGCTCACCAACCTATATGTACATTAAAATTGGGGTTCGACCTAGGGGTATTACATTCACCTCCACCTTATTTATGCACCGTCCTCAGTGAATTATATACACATGTACAAGAAAAATGCTTCAAAAATATTCAAAATGGTGCAGGTACTCTTCTTGCATGGCATCCTCATGCTCTGAGATTGCATCTTCGGGAATGTAATAGGTCCATTGGACCTTTAGTATCTCAATTGATCTATTTTGGAGAAAATTGAATTTACAATCCAATATGCACATAAGATGAACTCAGAAGTCGCCTTCTTTCTTCACCTGAATCACATTCCAATCAATTACATGATTAACAACAAGTTCATTCTTTTTAATAAAATAAACATGGAATACATTATGAATGCACACGGATGTAGGGAGTGCGAGCATGTATGAAACATGACCAATCCTCTCTAGGATTTCAAATGGTCCCCAATATCTAGCTCCAATATTTGAAGATTTTCCCAACTTCAGGGAACTTCTCTTGGCCTTCACTTTTAATAACACATGGTTACCCACTTTAAACTCTGTATGAGTTCTTCCCTTATATGTATAGTTTTTTTCCTGTCTTGGGAAGCCTTTAAACTATGATTTATCTTCACCATTTGTTCTTCCATTTCCATGATCAATTCCAGCCCAACAACCGCTCTATCTACTTGGTTGTCCTAGCTCACTGGCGTATTGCACTTTTAGACATATAATGCTTCAAATGGGCTCATCTTTAAAACCACATGATATCCATTATTATAATAAAACTATACTAAATGTGGAAAGTCTTCCCAATTTGATGTTTTATCCATCACATAAAGCCTCATCATATCCTCAATCACATAATTGACCCTCTTTGTTTTTCCATATGACTATGGATGTTATGTTGTGCTAAATTTTAGATTTGTCCCAAATCCTTTAAATAACCCCTTCCAAAATTTGATATAAATTTGGGATTTCTGTGAGAAATAATTTCCTTAGGAACACCATGTAGCCTGATAATTTCTCTCATATAAATCTATGCAATGTTAGATTCCTTGTGAGTGATCTTCACTAGAATAAAATGAGCATCTTTAGTTAGCTTATTCACCACCACCATGATGGAATCATACTACTTTGTTGTTCTGGGTAACTTGGTGATAAATTCAATTGTTATCACTTCCCATTTTCACTCAGGAATGGGAAATGGCTATCAAAAACCAGTTGTATGTCTATGCTCATCCTTGACCTTTTAACATTCAATACATTTAGCTATATAATTAACCACTTCTTTCTTCATACCTAGCCAATAATATTGACTTTTGACACCTGCAATTGTTTTCTGGTAACTTGGGTGCCCAACATAAGGCACATTATGTATTTATCTTAGGACCAATTTTTTCAATTCTTTAAAATTAGGGACATAAACTCTTCCCTTATACATGAGGATTCCATCCTCCCTTATCTCATACTTTTCAATTTTATGCTGCAAATTGCCTTGTTGTAATTTTTCTTTCATCGTGATATAATGCTGATATGATTTTGCAGCTTCCAAAATTATGTCTTTTAAATAAGACCTGTACGTGCTAATGGTTGTAGCATAAATCTCATGCACTCTCCTACTGAGTGCATCAACCACCTTGTTCTCTTTTCCTTTGATATTCTTTATATAAAATTCATACTCATTGAGGAACTCCAACCATCTACTTTGTCTAGCATTCAATGTTGGTTGTCCAAAAAACTATTTTAGACCACTATGGTATGTCCTCAGCTCAAATATATTTCCCATGAGGTAGTGCCTCCACATATTCAAGGAATGCACTATGACTGCCAATTCTAAATCATGAGTGGCATGATGTCTTTCGTGTTCTTTAAATTTTTTGATTCATAGAATATCACATTCCCATTTTGGGTAAGGGCTCCTCCAAGCCCTTATTTACATGCATAAGTGCACACAACAAAATCTTCATTTGGATAAGTGATTCTCAAAATTGGTGCACTTGTAAACAAGTTCTTCAAGTGTTGGAACCTTACTTCACAATCAAATGTCTTCTCAAACTTCACACCCTTCTTTTGCAAAGAAGTGATTGGGTGTGGAATCTTTGAGAAACCTTCAATAAATCTTCTATAGTAACCCGCAAGTCCCATGAAAGATCTCATCTCTGAGACATTCTTTGGTACTGGCCATCCCTCAATAAATCTTATCTTTTCTGGATCCACTATTATCCCTTCCTCTGATATGATATGGTACAAATAATGTATCTGTCTCTGATAAAATGAACACTTGCTTAACTTTGCATATGACTAATGCTTCCTCAATACTTGTAGCACCATCCTCAAGTGTTTCTCATGATCTTCTTCAAAATTAGATTAAATAAATATGCCATCCAAAAATACAATGAAAAACTTATCTAAGTAATCTCTAAAAATACCATTCATTAAACACATGAATACAATTGGTGCATTTGGCAACCCAAATGGAACCACTGTAAACTCATGATGGCCATACCTCATTCTGAAGGTTGTCTTGATAATGTCTTCTTCTTTAATTCTCACATGATGATAGCCTAATCTGAGGTCGATCTTGGATAATATCTTGACATCTTTCACCTGATAAAAAAGATCATCTATCATTGGAAAATGATACTTGTTCTTCATAGTTACCTTGTTCAGTTGTCTGAAATCAATGCATAACCTCAAGGTACCATCCTTCTTTTTCACAAATAATACTGGGGAACCTCAAGGAGACACACTTGGGCGTATATACCCCTTCTTCAAAATATCTTCAAGTTGCATTTGTGACTCCTTCAAATATGGTGTAGTCATCTTGTAAGGAGTCTTAGACACTGGGGGTGCTCCAAAGATCAAAATAATGGAGAAATAGATATCTTTGTTTCATGTAAAACATGGTATCTCTTTAAATACATCTTCAAACTCTTTTAAGACAACATAGTCTTCATTTTTTTACACTTTATCCTTATCTCCCTCCTCCACATGAGCTGCAAATATTTGGCATCCTTTCCCGAAGCTTTCTTCAGCTGCAAGGATGAAACTTCTTTGATAGTTACTACCCTTGGAATAACTTGAACTATGCTCAAGTTCCCTTCTTCATCCAAGCAAGTAAATGCCTTGTTATAATAGTCTAGGACAACATGAAGCTTGTCTAACCAAACCATACCAATTAGGAAATCATATGAGCCTAAAGGTATGCTATTCAAATATACCTTCATGGTCGATCCATTCATGTCCACTGGACATTCCTTAACCATCTGATTAATTGTTCTTTTATCTCCTATAGCTAACTGAGCTGGCCAAGATTTCCCAAGCTTGCTTCTTTGAAAATGAAATATTTCCACCATCTTAGGATCTAGATAACTATGAATACCTCCTGAATAAATTAAAATAAAAATGGGTTGGTTGTTGATCTTACCTTCCACTTCAACCATATGAGACTGAAACTCATCTTTCTTGTTATCTAGGGATGTGTACATCCTTGGTACGTTTTTCCCCATGTCATCAACTATGTCAACCTGCTGTATATTTTGAACAATCCTCACTTTTTCTCCTCCGTGAGGGAAATCTCTGTACATATTCTCTCATTCACAACCCGAACATTTAATAGGATGCTACCTTGGTCTTTGCCCCATTTTCTCTATCATTATGGTCTCCTTAATTAGAATTTGGATGTCCCTGAGAATTATTTTTGAAGAATGATGGATTGGTCCCCTTCTTCCTCTTCTCCATATTGCCTTTCTTCTTGTCTTCCCAAGCCTTTTGGAAAGTTGGTATTCCTCTATGCTGGTCATAGAGGCATTTATATCTTCTTATGTTTTCCTCCAATGTCTTTGGATCATCATACTGTATCCTAAAACTGAAAATTGATGGCATCCCACTCTGGCACCTTTGAATATTAACCTATTCATCCTTGATGAAATCAACATACTTCAGCAGTTATAAAAACCTCCTTTCATACTTGTCCATAGTCACACTCCCAAGATTTAGTTTGAATAACTCATTCATCTTCCTATCATAATCACGCTAGGTTAAGTACTTCTTTTTTAAATACCTTTTGAATTCCTTCCAAGTAAGCGTATTCTCATCAATGTGTTTCACTTGTACAAACTGGTCCCACCACATTGATGCTTTTCCCTTGAGCTGGTAGATGAAAATTTTTCCTTTTGCTTGTGAGGAATAATTGTGCAATTGAAAATACTTCCTCATGTCCAAAAAACAATTCTCCTCATTCTCATCTTTCTTGTGGTCACCATCAAATGTAGGAGGCTTCATCTCATTCATTTATCCTTGTAGTTCATCTACCTTGACCCCCTCTTAGTATTTCTGATAGGAGATAAGCTTGGATTTTTGTGTTATTTCCTAATTGAGTGTCTTGGGGAGTGATGATGGTGTCTACTGAAATTTTATGATTTTCCTCTTTTGGCATGAGATCTATGAATTCTTGACTTTCTTGATTTTGTCTCCTTGTCCATTTTCTTCTCTATTTTGTCCAATCTCTACAACAACTTGATGTTCAAGCTATCTTGATACTCCTTGGCTTTCATAAGCCTCCCATTATCATCCTTATAACTCTGAACATATATTTTCATATTCTTTATTGTCTCTGCCAAATTCATGGTTTCTTGTTTTCCTTATCAATGACCATTTTATTTTGTCTTTGCATTACCCATGCTCACATACAACCCTCTTACTTCATCTTCATGGTTGTAATTCCTCTGTGCATATTCCATGACTATGGCCTCTATGATAATTTTTTCTATTGTCTACTTGTGTCCTTAGTTCTGCAAAATGTACATGCAACAAGATTTTTTAGAAAAATAATTCAACAAATCTATAAAATTGTGCACAATTCTACCCCTTTAAGTACACTAGAATTCTTCTTTTTGATTCCTTGTGAATTGTACTATTCAATTCACATTTCTAGGTGCATATATGGATTCCTCTATCTAATAAATTTCCAATGATTATCTTCTTGCTCAAATCTGATCTCTGAGCAAAAAAAGGAAGGGATGGATGGATGGATGGATGGAGGAATGGAAGGATGGATGGACGGAAAGGAAGGAAATGGAATGGAATGGAATGGATGGAAATGGATGGAATGGATGGAAGGAATGGATGGATGGATGGAGGAATGGAGGATGGATGGAAGGAGGAGGAATGGATGGAATGGACGGATGGAAGGAGGACGGATGGATGGAATGGAGGAATGGACGGAAATGGATGGATGGACTTTTTCTTCTCTATTTTGTCCAATCTCTACAACAACTTGATGTTGAAGCTATATTGATACTCCTTGGCTTTCATAAGTAAGCCTCCCATTATCATCCTTATAACTCAACATATATTTTCATATTCTACACTTAAATTCATGGTATCTTGTTTTCCTTATCCATGACCATTTTATTTTGTCTTTGCATTACCCATGCTCACATACAACCCCTCTTACTCTTCATCTCATGGTTGTAATTCCTCTGTGCATATTCGATGACTATGGCCTCTATGCTAATTTTTTCTATTGTCTACTTGTGTCCTTAGTTCTGCAAAATGTACATGCAACAAGATTTTTTAGAAAAATAATTCAACAAATCTATAAAATTGTGCACAATTCTACCCCTTTAAGTACACTTTTCAGAATTCTTCCTCTTTATCCCTTGTGAATTGTACTATTCAATTCACATTTCTAGGTGCATATATGGATTCCTCTATCTAATAAATTTCCAATGATTATCTTCTTGCTCAAATCTGATCTCCAGCAAAAATTACCATCATCTTAATATCATCCATTTACTCCCTTTATACACTTTTCATTCTAGTACAATTAATTCCCAGACACCAACTTCACTTGTAGAAGTAAATATGTTAGGAATTGGAGAAACATTTGTATGAGACATAGTTAAAAAATATGATAGAGAATCCATAGAAACTCTCATATTTTCACTCTGATGTTTGAGTAAAAAATCACAAAAATATGGAAATGTCAACTTTGTCCTTTTTCACCCCTTTTCCAAACCTAGAATTTTTAGCAAAACTGGCTATCTCCCAAATCAAGGTATTGGAAAATTTTCACTAAAACCAAGGTTGTTCTCTGATTGGTGATTATACAAAACCGATGAGTAAACAATTTTTCCTAGCTTCCTACAACTGAGAGACCTCTTTCCTCCTCCTCTAAAAATCTCAAAATTCCCCCAAAAGTGGTTTGAAATAAAGGATTTTCCCCTCTTTTGACACCTCCACTCCAAAATCCTCATAATCTAGCCAATCCCTTCACACAAAATTTTCAAGTCTTATTTTATGACATTTTGTATAAGTTTCAATAGTAACTATGATCCTTCCACTGATCTTGACCTTGATCTTCAAAAACAACTAATTTTATAAAAAAAAAAAAAAAGTGTTATATCAATGTAGCATTATCATCCCTAGAGGCTAGTAATAGTAAATAAACAATTAACAAAATGAACAATCATACACATACACAGCATAATCATTGTTTTACGTGGAAACCCAAAGTTTCATGTGAAACCACATAATGCTTTTGTTATATGTCTTAGAATATATCTAATGGAAGCACCAACTCTTTTTTCCAAGCATAACTAGGCAAGGAGGCTCTAACCCTAGTTTTCCTCAAGTTGTCCTAAGGAAGCTCCAACTCCCCACTCCTATGTATAAGCAACTAGAAGGGAATTCCAACCCTAGTTTCTCAGGATACAACTAAAGGGAATCTCCAACTCCCCACCTCTAAGGGTTAAGCAAACTAAGTGAGGCTCCAACAATCTCTATGTTCTCTCATATAACTCGAATGTGGCTACAACCACCTATCCTTGTCCCATCCAAACAAATACTGATGGAACCAATGCTACACTATCACTGTGAGATATAATCAGAACCTTGCACTAATCTCAACTTGTAATCAACCTATACTATAAACAAGTGCATCGTCCATGCACCAACGAGCAAATTCGGGGCCAACCTCAGAATCAACGTATACCATCAACAAGTGCATGCACCATGCACCAACCTATACCTCAACCTCAGAATCAACCGTATTCATAAACAAGTGCATCAACCATGCACCAACTGTACTCCCAACTCTACCTATCAACAAGTGCATCAACCATGCACCAATCATGTATCAAATACACATAAACTTATGATTCATCGATGTACCAACATCATCAACTTATACACCTCATGTATGTGCTAACCCATCAACTACTTGTAATTTCAACCATGTACCCAACATGTACCTCAACCATATAAATTTCAAATACATATACCAATATACCCATCGTAGTTCTCTTCTAGCAATACATCACACTATCCATAACCAAATACCATAAACCATTACATCAAACCATGTGCCATAATTCCACTATTATAACCAACCTCTATCCTGTAATATACCTCAAACTAAATCCCTCATAAATCCCATCATCCAAATCTGATTTGTAACTCTATAGACCTATTGTATGTGGATCACATACCTGCAACCCTTCCTCAACAAGAGACTAACAACATTTTCATCACCTTACTTTAGTCCTACATGACTAGTTTTCCTTTGATTAGTCAACAACTCTAAATTGAAATAATCATAAATATATAAATCTAGAATGAATAAATATATGAAAATGGTACACAATGTTCTTCAGCTTTTATGCAATTCCTCCATATTTCACTACTTGAACCTCTCAAAAATGAGTTATAGCAAAATGGAATTCTGCTGAATTGGCTTATTCTAGAGATCAACTTTGTAGAGAATTCGTAATGTAATATTTTTTGTATGTATATGAAAATAGTACAAAACATACTCACACACTATACTCTAACCAATACATTTTGTCTTAATCGAATTTGTATCCATTATGAATAAGTTATGATTTTTTATTTGAAACACCTATTTTAGACTAGTTTTAGGACTAGCCACAACCCTATTTTCCATGGAGTGTAAATCCAAAAATACAGCCAACGAGATGAAATTTTTATCACAAATAATTTGATATGTTTCCTCAATTCTAATTTCATGGTATGAACCATTCTATAAAAAAATTATTGTGAAAATGGTGAGATGACCAGAATAAATATACCTTAGAAAGCATCATCAAGAATTTATCCTCCCTTTGAAATTTTTAGCCTTCTTTTACTTCAAGTAAAATTCATCTTAGATATCCTTTCGTTAACTCAAATACTTGTAGATAGTCAATATTCCCAAGTGTGATTAAATGAGAGACCTTGCCTCTTATTTATACAATTTCTTATGTAGTCACCATAAGCTACCTTTAATCATCTTAACCCACTTTCCATTTCCTCTTTTAGGGCTAACCTAATTTCAACCAATTTTGTCCACTTAGTAATTTTTCCATTAACTTCATTATTTTAAATAATATATTTTGTATCCACTTTGACTTATAGTACACTCATCAATTAAATTTACCTCAAGGGGTTACCTTAAAACCATCTTAAACCACTTTCCTATTTTAGGGCTAACCCAATTTCTAACTACTTGTCCAATTAGTAATTTTTCCAGATTAAATTTATTATTTAAACAATTTGTTTTGTATCCACTTTGACTTATAGTACACCTTACTCACTTCACCTCTCTATTATTTAAATAATTTTCCTTTGCAAACCACTTTGACTACTTTGACCCTTTGGGGCTCTCTAGATGACTCATGAGGGTTCTCCTTAACTTCACATGGCCATAACTCTATAAATTCATGTGAGGGGAGTTATGTGATGTCCCACATACCAACGGAAATGGCATGACATGTACCTATCCATATAGAATAGTATTACCTCCAAATATATTAAAACTCATACCATTATACATCAAACAAACTTAGGTCCATTACTCAAACCATTGTGCTACAATAATTCGCTACCAAAATTTCTAATGAAAACCAACCCAAATAATCAACAACAATATCCCTCTTTGGTATTGATGGAAATACACTTCTAATGCAATACTACCTCCTATATCACCATGGACCATCACTTCCCCTCGAACTACATGCCTTTTCTCTCCAAGCATTTTACCTTGTATCTAATAAATATCTCCCTTTGTCATCACTTGAAATGTATCTTTCCACCTCATTTCCCTTTGACCTAACCGGGCCCTTGGGGATACCCCCGAATGAACATGTACAACATGATGCTATTGAAATATACTTCCCCATGATATATAAGGATACCGATGAATGTTTCTTGTTTAGCTAATATACTAAACACTCACCCAAGTGTAGAACAATGCTCCACCGGGTGCTTCAATGGGTCATCAATGTAACCCTTCCACATGCATCCGGTAGGAAACAATTGATAGATCCTTTCCTTTGTATACCATAATCCAAACTCTTTTTCCTTTGAGATATCCGAAAATACTCTTCACTGCTAATACATAGATGATTCCTCTTTGGTGCTTCTTGAAATTGTGCCACATGTCCAACTACCCGCATTACATATGATCTGGATGCTATCACATATAGTGTACCAATCATTGGACCTATATTGCCTCCTCGGTTCATAGACTTGAAACTATCATGTTTTCTTAGCTTCAACCTGGGTTTGATAGGAGTGGTAACCGGTTTTCAATCTTCATCTCTAAACCCTTTAGCCTTTCTATGATATACCTTCTATTTGAGGGAAAACAAATTTTCCTCGTTTGACATATTTGAAGACCCAAAAGAAGGATAGTTCTTCCTGAGTAATGAAATTCCAAATTCATTTTATGTGTACTCTTTGGTAAAATCGGGCTTTAACTTGTCATTAAGTACTTCCAAAACAATATCATCGTAACATAAATTTCAATTAATAAAATACCACCTTTGAGTGCTAATTCCTTGATGTAGAGGTGGTTGTTGTCTTACACTTTCCATAACTCAGAGGGAGTTTTGTAATTGTTGTTTCTAAGCATTAATATGTTTTGAATATGAACCGCTGTATACACCTGCATGTTTCCAAAAATATTTGTCAATTTGGAATCATTAGCATTGTACAAGCCATCTCTTGTGTAATTAACATCCATAATGTTCCCTTGTCTCCTCAACCACTCCTAACCAATATATGAATCCATTCTTTCATCCACTATCATATATTTATTAAAACCTGCTAAGTCTTCCTAAAAATCCATCTCTATCCATACTACCCAAGACTCTACCTAATCATTTGTCCATAATGTTGACCCATTTTATTACTATGCTATTAAGGAAGTCTTCAATCACTAGCTATGATTGTACTTCCTTAACTCGACTTCTCCGATATGTCTTCCTCAAATTCTAGAAGTCACCAAGGATGGTTATTTGGTCTATCATAACTATCACATAGACTCCCTGTTAATCTTGACCAAGCTCTCTCGAGAAACATTGGTCATTGACCACTTTTGGGACTCCCTTTGATAGGGTCGGTCAAAGATGGAGCCTAGCGCAAGAAGCAGATTGTGTGACCTCGCTTTGCCTGGCGGGATTGTAGACCCAGTAAAAGGGTTTACTAGGGTTTATGTAACGAATTATGGGATGTCGGCCCATGCGTTTACCTATGTTTGTATTCCTTTTTGTAAAATGTATAAATAAGTAGCTGTTGCATGTAAGTAGTTGGGGTGTTGGCTATGTACATAATATGTTAGTGTGGCTTAGTGCAAGACAATGGTTCATGTTGGCTTAGTGCAAGTAGCTTCAAGTTACCTCAGGCAAATATTGCGTAAGGCTTTGTGCTTGATAGAGTGGTTGGCTTTGTGCCTTGACCTCGTTTTGGGGAAGGTGGATCTAGTGCACCGTGCACAGATCACCTATCCAGTATGAAGCTCGGCTATGTGGATTTGTGCACAAGAGAAAATGAATGTAAGAATATTAAAGACTAATAAAGAAGAAGAAGAAGTTGGTGGACGAAGCCCCACACCAGTGTCCATGTATATCATGTGTCTTGATCTGCTTTGTGTGATGCGGGATTTAAGGATTTATGTCGCTTTATTTTCTTAGTGTTGTTGTTAAGTAACGTATGAAGTTAGGTATGGGTGTTGTTTCTTAATGATTAAGGATGATGGAATGCTAGATCTAAGTTAATGCTATGTGCTAAGGGATTGTAAGTGCTTGATATTTACTTGATACTGTGTTGATATGTAATAATGGTTTAATATGGCGTGAAATGAGAATTCATGAAATAATGCATTATTGGGTCTAAGTGTTCTACTCTGGCATTGTAATCACAGATCTCGGTGGTTCCAGCTTATTGTAGACACCGATTCTACAAACCCCAGATCTACTCCTCGGTGAGACTTCATCTTTCTAATGGGTAAGCTGCTAAAAAGGGCCTGTGAGTTAGGGTTTTTGCTATTGAAGGTGAACCTCGGGTCTGCCCTTTGTCCTAACAAATGGTCTCCATGTTCTGGACCAAAATTGTGATCGCTTTTTGGAAATGAAGAAAATGGAAATCTCTCATGAGTAGATCTATTTTGTTGTGAAAAAAGGAGGTATTATACTTGACTTGTGAAGCTTTGTGCTAAGAAAGAAAACCGATCCGAGGAAAGAGGTAATATCTTGAAAGAGGAAAATATTTATGATTTGATAGGGTAAGATAAGTGGGAAATTTTTTCTTCGGGAAAGTTAGAATGAATCTAGTATGTTTGATAGATTGTCCTAATCAATGTTAGGGTATAGTTAGAAGAAAGAGATGATTTGAATAAATTTGATAGAAATAGAGAAAGATATGTTATTGCTATGCATGGAAAGAATTTTTGGAATAATAAATGGATGAAGGAACCTAGAAAGAATTTCTAGACAGGGTCCAAATAATCGTGATCCCAAAGCAGTACAAGAGAGGTTGGGAATCATTTAAAATGAAAGAGAGAGGATTAACATTATGTTACAATTGTGTATGACCTGGGACATATTGCTAAGGAATGCCCCGGTATAGGTCCTATTTGTCTCTTTGTTGTAAAACCATTGGTCATGAGGTTGAGGATTTCCAAGGATGATTGTTAAAGCTGGAGCCATGAACATGAGACATTGAACCATAAATAAGTTCAAGAGACCAAGGATATGTTAGAGAACTCCAAAGAGAAATAATTAGAGAAAGCCTGCACTATATTAGTATAGTTAAAAAGTAAAGCAAATGGATGACCCTCAAGTGATGTCAGTTTAGAGATATTGAAAGTAAAACAACTCATAAGTGTGAGAATAGAAGACTTCGACATATATTTTGTATTGGATGAAGAAACACATGAATATTATGCCGAAAGCACTTGGAAATTTTGGGAAAGCCTACTATGATAATTTCATTGGGAAGGATAGGCTTGTTTAAAGGAAAGATGATGTTTCCATGTGGGAAGAGAGTTGCTAATATACCTATGATTGCTCATAATACATCGATTGAATAAGAATTTGAAGTCATTAAATTTGTTGAGAATAAAGCCCCTTTCCCACTCTTGTTAGTAAAGACCTAGATTGAGAAGGGATTAGGATCAAAAGGCGGAAAAGAAGAGGAGGAAGCCACATAAAAAGAAAAAATAAAGAACTAAGGGATCTCATAGCTCAAGAATAAATCATTTTCGATAGAAGAACGAGAACCTGAGTTGGAAGCGCTATAATGAAAGAGAAATAGTCGCCAAATTTGAAAGTATACAAGAAGTTACTTTAAAGGACCCATCCATGCAGAAGAAAGTATGTCCACCAATGACCTAGTAAGAAAAGAGGTATTAACTTTGAACCCTTCGAAAGAACATCAACAACGCGAAGCCAATATGCTACGAAAAGATAAGAATGGCAAACGGAAAGAGGAATCCATAAATTCATATCATGGGAAAGAAGGCAAGGAAACTCAGTAATAAGAAAGCCAAGCTAGAAAAACTTTCACAGAGGCAATCTAGAGAAGACTTCACGGGAGACATATCTACAGAACTTGAACCTCCTCGCTGAAATGGCGCGTAAATCCGCTAATTTCACAGAAATGGGACTCCCGCCACAACGAAGAAAAATAACCGCTAAGAGGTGCCCCGACTCCAGAATGACGCTCCACAACGGCTAGAAAACACAGTTATGAGGGAATGCATTGTTGATACCGTGCTCTAAATAAAACTCCGATTTCAGGGCTGATTTCTGAGTGCATTCCCGCCGTTGTCCGATGAATCGATTAGATGATTTCTAGACCTCACTCATCCATTTGATCACCCCACTTGTCCGTCTTCACCCAATCTGACCCATTTGGTTACAAGTGGACAATGCTAATGCAATATAGCGTATTAGAGAAGTCCGTGAGGAGATTCTTTATACTCATGTAATGAGACTTATCTCCCTGTAGGGAATGGAGAGTAGGCATCATCGACTCACAAATTGAAAGTGTCTGCCTTGATTGGACATCGCTCTAGTCCTACCGTGATCAAGAAGAGAAGCAAGCACCGCAACGATCTAGATAACGTGAAGCAGATCCCGTCGATCTTGCCATAGTACATATTGCCTTTACGCAGCTTAAACCCTCGGCTGCGATCCCACACACGAATTTGAGTATTGACATCGATCAATCGCATTATCCCGGTTGGAATACGTGTAGTTGGAGCCCAGTTAGGACACATCCCAGTCTTGAAGAAAAGTAAATTTAACCTAGAAGATAGGAAGAACTATGCGATACTTGCACCTCATAGGCATTTGATGAAGATGACTGGGAATAAGTCACGCATAGTCTCCCAACCATGGATAAAGGAGCTCACGCAATCAACGATACCGCAACGCGATGAAGATCCCCCACTTCGATTGACATCACGAGGTTAATGCTTGCATTAAACTCCCCCAGTCGTGTTATCATAGAGGTTATGTGGGCTTTGATAGGTGCATCACCATGGATCCGATGTTGATCCACATGGTCACAGGACTGATCATGCAAGGATCAGACCCTCAATAGTTCTGCGTACCTGTGGAAGATTTAAGATCTGGCCCTAGCACAACACATAAGGAGACTATGGAGATGTAGAAAGAGAGGCTGCTAAGCAGTCTCCATCTGATTTGGCGCAGTTATCTTGTCGCCTCATATATGGAAATATTGTCAGAAAGAATTGTTCAAAATAGGTCACTGGTTTCAGAGGCGTAATTCCTAGGGAAGTGCGAGGAAGGAATGAAAATGAACTCCGGGCGAAGCTAATCATCAAAGAGATTGAGAAATATTTCCGCAAAGCTCAGGATCGGGGCTATGAATTCCACTTTAGTTGGAGCACCGGCATTAATTGCATTCGCCACTCTGGCAGATTCCAAAAGGAGTACATTTTGAAAAGTTGATCTATCGAGCCATTGGTCTGGTGGTTCTCCCAATCTATGGTATAAATGGTTGGACTCTGCTCATAGCTAAGTACCGAATGTTGTCTCTAAGTGAATACTACCAACAACCTGCTGCCATTGAGGCATTTTACACATGACCTCAACATTACTTGCATCGGGTGATATACCTCTATAAAGTTCCAATACTGCATTTCGATAACTTCTACTTTATATCAATCGCTGTAGGGATGAAAGCAAGGAGGAGTTGTACATTATTATAAACTGGCCAACGAAGATATGGAGGAGATCACCAAACAATGATCGATATGAGTCCCCTGGCAATTAATTGACGATGCATAACTTTGGCCTCGACATCATTGTGCTTCTCTTGGTCACCGGTCGAAAGCATGACGCCGTGGAAGAGCAACGCCAAGGTTAAGAAAAAGGAGGTACGCAGAACATAGAGACTTATGAGGATATCAATCACCGAGGAAAGTGGCCCCACTTCCCATTGAGGTGGAGGGGATGAAGCAAATCAAGAAAGAGGAGGGGAAGAAGGAGAGAAACAAGGAAAAGGTGAGGTTACACCACCAAAGGATCCCCTCATGCAGGTCAAAACATCAAAGGAGAGGAAGGTTTCTCCGCAAAACCCCTCAACAAGAAAGAAGACGCGGCAACTAATAAGACCAAGATGAAGTCCACGCTCATAGAAGACAATGAAGATCTAATCATCACAAATCCATGGAGGATGCTTCAAAGGATATCTTCCAGAGATACAGAGAAAAGTAGGAGACATTGTATGAAAGAATCAAGAAGGATCTAAAGGAGATACAAAAAGCCATCCATTCGAGCCGCGTAGTACCTACTGAGCCTTTTTAGTCCAAGATTATAGAATTGGGGATGAGCCCACCCAATTCATGAATATTAAGTGATACCAGAGGCCTCAAATCTCGAACCAAGAATAAAGGAATAGGCTATCAAGGTCTTCAAAGCAACAAAAGGAGGAGGTCTTAAAGCAACTTCAAGTTGCGCAAAAAGAGAAAGATGAAATTCTGCATTGTCTCCGAGGAGGATGAAGATAAATAAAAAGACCAGTTTCTTGTAGAATAGATTGTGGTCAAAGAAGTGGTGACTAAAGAACTTCCCAATCGGTTTGCGTCAGGAGGAAACCAGGACGAATGAGATGTAGGTGGAAGCCTCGCCAACCATTCAATAACCAAGAAATCGGATAGAGTTAAAATCCAAGAGATCGAAAGCAATCCCAACAAGAAGTGCGCGACCAAAGGGATAAGTCGCTAAGAGCTAATTGAAGCGATCGGTAATTTGCCTAAGAACAAAGAACCAAGTAATCAGAAGCAGACCTACCTAACGCCCCTACATAAGATCCCCAGCTGAGGAACCAGCTTACCAACCCGAGGTGCAGCGTAAGGCATCCACCGCAAAACCACGTATTGAGTCACCTAATAAAATTGAGAAAAATGAAGAGATCAGCTGTGATAGCGCAGGTAGTCCAAATAGAACATATTACCGCTTCATCCGTAGAAAAATTCATGGAGGTTACACAAAGATTACAAATAGTGTAGGACCTAAGCCTGCACAGTCTTTGAAGAGATTGAAGGACAAGGCTCACAACTGTACCAAGTGGAGCTAATGAGTAGTGGAACAATGCGTTGAAGGGCCTGTTACATAGCAAGTGATTCAAGAGTTTGTTGAGCAAGAGGTCTGAAAAGCAAAGAAACAAGGGAAACTCAGGATAAGCTCCCTGAGGTATTTGAAGCTAGCCACAGTTCATATAAGGAAGGACTAGGATGAGTCATAGGTGAGGTTGGGGTCATTGGCCCTTGACCAAGTTTCTGAAGGAAACATTGGTCGCTGGGCTTGACCACCTCTTTTGGGACTTCACAGTTGGTCAGCATGGAGGCTCTGTGTAGAGCAAGACTGATCTGCTTTGTTTTAAGGCTCTGTGGACCGAGAAAAGGGGTTGGTTTAATAGGGTTTATGCAATGGGTTTGGGATGTTCCATCCGCTGGTTTACCCAAGCTTAGGCCTTTTTGTAAAATGTATAAATAAGTAGTAGCAAGAGACACAGGTGTTGGTTATGTGCATACTATGTTAGTGTGTCTTAGTGAAAGAAAGTGGTTCATGTTGGCTTTGTGAAAAGGGTTGTAAGTTACTCTGTGCAACAGATTGTGTAAGGCTTTGTGCTTGATAGAGGGGTTGGCTTTGTGCCTTGATCTATTTTTTGGAAGTAGGTTCTGGTGCTTAGTGCATAGATCAAATGTCCGGTGTGAAGCTTGGTTATGTGGCTTAGTGTATAGGAGCGTATGAATGTAAGATTCAGAAGAACAATAAAGATGATGAAGTAGTTGGTGGATATAGCCCCACATTGAGGTGAACCAATCATATCCTGTGTCTCGACAACCTTTTATGTACATGGTGATTTATGGGGATTTATGTTGTTTATTTTCTTTAGTGCTTGTTTCTTATAACGTGCATGAAGAAGGCATGTGGTGTTGCCTCAGTTCTTAAAGATGAGTTCTGGATGCTGGGATATAATTCTCATGCTATGTGCTAAGGATTGTAAGGGGTTTGATCTTGGATTGATACCGCTTGATCCTCATTAAGTGGTTTAATCTAAGTGGCGTGGAATGGGAGACCTGAACCAATGTAGCATTGTTGTCTATGGATTTTAAGGCATTGTTATTATCACCGATCTATGTCCCATCTTGGTTGTAGACACTGGAGTCCCGTGGGTAACCCCCTCTTACCCTACCTCGGTGAGACTTCCATCCGCCTGCACCATTGGGGCATCGAGTAGTTGGGTTTGCTTGGTGCATTTTCGTTGCTAGAACCCTAGGCTATTCACCCATGTACCCACTGCCTAATATCTTATATTACTTTGACTTCTAAGCCAAATGGTTTAGGAACAATTCCTCGCCTCATGTGTATTCCACTATCATCTCTATTGGTAGTATCCCCATCTCTTTGATCTCCTGGCTTCTGCCTTTGGATTCATCTTCTACTACAATGCTCCTAGTGTACCCTTGAACATGTTCCCTATTTAACCTGCTCTTCTTTATTATTCTTACTATTTTCCCAAACCTTTTGTATCCGGAGCATCTTTCTTTTTCCTCATTTTTTTTTCATCCTGCTTTTATTGCTAACTTTGGTGGGATCCCTTGGTACTTGTTCTTTGTTCACCTGGTCTTTGTGTTTTATTATCCATACCTCTTTGGCATCTTTGAGCTATCAATGTTCTCTATGGAAGTATCTACCATGTTTCTATAATCACTTACATGCATCTATTGTTATGACATTTGTAATATCTAATGTCAATGTTTCATTATTGTGGCATTGCTTGAATATTTATTTTATAATTCCTACAATTTGAAACCCTATGTCCAAAATTAGTACAACAAAACAATGACCATAAAATAAATTTGAATACTTGGGAGGAATGATCTTATTTTGTGGTGTAGTGTTTCTAAATTTCACCTGACTGATCAAATGACCAACATGATTGGAGCTTTGGTGGATTGAAACATTGATGGTCTCTTTAAAGATGTACTTCAATAGTTTCAGATTCTCAATCAATTCACATCATTCTTAGCTGAGCACTTAGTGCATAACTCTTCTATTTTCTTCATTCTTATTTCTAGCCACCTAGAGTGATTCTCTCTTTCACTCTCTATAAATGATGTGGATGTTTCGGTCTCTCAACGTGCTCTGGAGCTTGACGACGCAATTTCCTTTCAATGTGGTAAAACTTCTATCTGCTTCTCAACCTCCTCTTCTTCTTCATTATCTGAGACTTCATGACTTCTTCTGGTTTCTCTTCAAGCTAAATTTCTTAATGTGATTTTATTTCTTCTTCAAGTCCCTTTCTCTTAACCAATCTCTGCCTCAAACTGGTTTAGACCTGGCTAGTGCTTGATACTAAGAGGGGGTGAATCAAGATTGGTACACTTTAAAACCTTTTTAAACTTATAATTTAAAACCATTCAACTATATCCAATGAGAAATGAAAATAGTATAAGAGAGTTAAGCAATTCAATACACCACAATACAATTCTAACAATATATGAGAAATAATCACTAGTTATTGTTCAAGGGAAGTAATGACTTCCAAAGGTAGCTACAAATTTCAAATATGTGTTGAGGGGATACAACTAAGAGGAAGATAATCCTTCCAATATCAAGAGAGTTGAACTCCATCCTTTCCCCTTCCTTCCACCCAAGAATATATGAGAGATAATAAAACTTTACATTAAATCATCACCATCAACCAATCATCACATAGAACTTGATAATGCTTCCTGAGACTTCTTCAATTTATTCAATTCTTCAATTCTTAGAGTACTCTAATCCTGTATATAATATTACTCAATGTATTCTCTGAAACTCCTCCAAGTTTCACTCCTTGAATCCTCCGCAAAAAGAAGTTATAGAAAGAATGATAGACTTTATTCAATTCTGGTCTATTCAGGAGATCGAACTTGTACAGAATGCCTCGCGCTCAATATTTAACATCTGATTTTGAAACTCTCACACAAGAAACTAAATTTCGTACTATTTACAATGAAATTTGTCCCACTTCATTTGGATTCTCGATGAAGCATTTATGACTTTTTTACCCGGAACACGTGTTTATTGACTAGCTTCAGGACTGGTCACAAACCCTATCTTCCACATAGTGTATCTCCATAATTATAGTGAATCAAGAGCTGAAATTTTTACCAGAGGTACCTTGATATGTATTCTAAATACCATAGAGATTTAACCATTTGAATCATTCTATAAAAAAATTTATAGAAAAAATGGTAAGATGACCTGAAAATAACATACCTTAGAACACATCACCAAAAGACTTCATCCTCCCTTGAAATCCGGCCTTCTTTACTTCTTATTTCCTCTGAAATTCGACTTGTATCAAATGAATGTATAATGA
>SNQJ01S0046733.1:0-39768 GCA_010110895.2 Picea sitchensis | reverse complement strand
TCTTTCTGATTCTCTAACATATCCTTAGTCTCTTGACCTTATTTATAGTTTCAATGTCTCATGTTCATATTTTCAACTTTAACAATCATCCTTGGGAAATCCTCAACCTCATGACCAATAGTTTTACTACAAAGACAAATAGGACCTATACCGGGGAATTCCTTAGCAATATGTCCCAATCATCTGCAATTGTAACATAATGTTAATCCTCTTTTTCATTTAAATGATTCCCAACCTCTCTTGTACTACGCACTGGGATCACATTGTTGGACCTGCAATCTGCAAAAATTCTTTCTAGGTTCCTGCATCCACTTATTAGTCCAAAAATTATTTATATGCATAGGAGTCTTTCTCTATTTCTATCAAATTTATTCAGATCATCTCTTTCTTCTAACTGTTCCCTAACATTCAGATTAGGACAAAATCTATCAAACATACCTAGATTCATTCTTTCGAAGCAAAAATTTCCACTTATCTTACCCTTACCAAAGCACAAAGATTTAATATCTTACCTCTTTTCTTCAGATCTAGTTTCTTTCTTAGCACAGAGCTTCACAAGTCAAGTATAATACTACGCACTACAACAATAGATCTACTCACAGAGCTTTCTATTTTTTCTTCAGTTCCCAGCAATCACAATTTTGGTCCCGACAACAGAACCATTTGTTAGGACAAGGGAAGACCCAGGGTTCACGCTTCAACAACGCACCAAGAAAACCCTAACTACCGGCCCTTTTGGAAACACCCGTGAAGAAGATGAAGTCTCACCCGAGGTAGATGCAGGGGGGGTTGTAGGAATCAGGTGTCTACAACCAAGCTAGGACACAGATCTGTGATTACAATACTTAGTAGAGCACTTAGACAACAATATTCATTATTTCATGAGTCTCATTCACATCGCATATTAAACCATTATTACAGATCAACATAGTATCAATAAATATCAAGCCCTTACAATCACTTAGCACATAACATTAACTTAGATCTAGCATTCATTCATGTTTAAGCACTATGCAACAACACCATATGCCTTCTTCATACGTTATAACAACAACACTAAGCAAATAAACAACATAAATCATAAATCACATCACACAAAGCAGATCAAGACACAGGATATACGTGGTTCACCCCAGTGTGGGGCTACGTCCACCAACTTCTTCTTCTTCTTTATTAGTCTTTAATATTCTTACATTTATTTTCTCTTGTGCACAAAGCCACAGGGCTCAGCTTCGCACTAGACAGATGATCTATGCACAGCGCACTAGATCCACCTTCCCCAAAACCAGGTCAAGGCACAGATCCAACTCATTATTAGCACAAAGCCT
Source organism: Picea sitchensis (assembly GCA_010110895.2). Taxonomy (NCBI): domain Eukaryota; kingdom Viridiplantae; phylum Streptophyta; class Pinopsida; order Pinales; family Pinaceae; genus Picea; species Picea sitchensis. The sequence continues at coordinate 38,440 of SNQJ01S0046733.1, read as the reverse complement.
TACACAATCTATTGCACGGAGTAACTTACAACCTTTTGCACTAAGCCAACATGAACCATTGTCTTTCACTAAGCCACACTAACATATTATGTACATAGCCAACACCCCCTTCTTACATCGCTTAGCTACTTATTTATACATTTACAAAAAGGCCTAAACATGGGTAAACCCATGGGCCGACATCCCATAACTTGTTACATAAACCCTAGTAAACCCTTTGCTCGGTCCACAAGCCCGCAAAACAAGCGAGGTCGCACGATATTAGCTATGCATGGGCGCTCCATCTTTGACCAGCCTATCAAAGTCCCAAAAGTGGTCAAACGTGACCAATGTTTCCTCAAAACTTGGTCAAGGGCCAACAAGGAGTCTATGTGATAGTTGTGATAGACCAAAGAACCATCCTTCGAGCGGCTTCCAAATTTTGAGAAGACATATCCAGAGAAGTCAGTTAACAAAAGTACAATCATAAGTAGTAGTGAAGACTTCATAATAGTATAGTAATAAATGGGTCAACATTATGGACAATTGTGCAGTAGAGTCTTGGATAGTATGGATAGAGATGGATTTTTAAGAACACTTAGCAGGTTTGGAAAGATATATGAAAGTGGATGAAAGAATGGATTTGTATATTGGTTCAGAGAGTGGTTCAGAGACAAAGGAACATTATGGATGTTAATTACACAAGAAATGGCTCATACAATGTTAATGGATTCCAAATTGACAAATATTTTTTTGGAAACATACAGTGTATACAACAGTTCATATTCAAAACATATTAATGCTCAGAAACAACAATGACAAAACTCCCTACGAGTTATGGAAAGAAAGTGTAGACAACAACCTCTACATCAAGGTAACTCAAGGTAGTATTTTATTAATTGAAATTTATGTTGATGATATTGTTTTTGGAAGTACTAATGACAAGTTAAGCCAGAAATTTGCAAAGTACATACAAAATGAATTTGAAATTTCATTACTCAGAGAACTATCCTTCTTTTTGGGTCTTCAGATATGTCAAAGCAACAGAAGAATTTGTTTTCCCTCAAACTAAGTATATCATAGAAAGGCTAAAGAGGTTTAGAATGAAAGATTGAAAACCAGTTACCACTCCCATGCAAACCAGTTGAAAGCTAAGAAAACATGATAATTCAAAGTCTACAAACCAGAGGCAATATAGGTCAATGATTGGTAGCTTACTATATGTGACAACATCCAGATCATATGTAATGCAGGTAGTTGGACATGTGGCACAATTTCAAGAAGCACCAAAGGAATCATATGTATTAGTAGTGAAGACGATTTTCAGATATATCAAAGGAAAAAAAGAGTTTGGATTATGGTATACAAAAGGAAAGGATCTATCAATTATTGCCTACACAGATGCATATTGGGCAGGTTGCATTGATGACCGACGAAGCACCAGTGGAGCATTGTTCTACTTGGGTGAGTGTTTAGTATATTGGCTAAGCAAGAAACATTCATCAGTATCCTTATATACTGCTGAAGCAGAGTATATTCCAATAGCATCATGTTGTACACATGTTCATTCAGGGGGAGTATCCCCAAGGACAGTTCAGTCAAGGGGAGAAGCCCCAGGTGGAAAGATACATTTTCCATTGATGACAAAGGGGGAGATATTTATTAGATGCAAAGGTAAATGCTTGGAGAAAGAGAAAAGAGGCATGGTTCCAGGGGGAGCGATGGTCACAGGGGGAGAATGAGTGATATGAATTTAGTATTGCATTAGAGTATTTCCATCAATGCCAAAGAGGGATATTGTTGATTATTTGGGTTGGTTGTCACCCTTGAAGAAAGTTCGGTAGCACAAAGGTTTGGGTAATGGACCTAAGTTTGTTTGATGTATAATGGTATGAGTTTTAATATATTTGAAGGTAATACTATTCTATATGGATAGTACATGTCATGCCATTTCCGTTGGTATGTGGAACGTCACATAACTCCTCATGGTTATAGAGTTATGGCCATGTGAAGTTGGAGAACCCTCATGAGTCATCTAGAAGCCCCAAAAGGTCAAAGTAGTCAAAGTGGTTGCAAAGAAGAAATTATTTAAATAATAGAGTGAAGTGATGAGTGTACTATAAGTCAAAGTGGATACAAAACAAATTGTTTAAATAATAAATTTAATGGAAAAATTACTAGGTGGACAAGTAGTTAGAAGTGGGTTAGCCCTAAAATAAGGAAAGTGGTTTAAGAGATTTTAGAAGGTAAATAATAAAGTGAAGTGATGAGTGTACTATAAGTCAAAGTGGATACAAAATATATTATTTAAATAATAAAGTTAATGGAAAAATTACTAAGTGGACAAGTGGTTAGAAGTGGGTTAGCCCTAAAATAAGGAAAGTGGGTTAAGATGATTAAAAGGTAACCCCTTGATGAAGCTACATAAAAGTATAAATAAGAGGCAAAGGTCTCTCATTTTAATCACACTTGAGAATATTGACTATCTACAAGTGACTGAGTTAACCAAAGGATATCTAAGATGAATTTTATAGGGAAGCTGAAGTAAAGAAGGCTAAAATTCAAGGGAGTATAAATTCTTTTGATGATGCTTTCTAAGGTATGTTATTTATAGGTCATCTCACCATTTTCACAATATTTTTTTTATAGAATGATTCAAAGCATGAAATTAGGAGGTCGTTCAGGAAACATATCCAAGTAGTTGTGATAAAAATTTCATCTTATGGGTCATTATAGTTTTGGATTTACACTATGTGGAAAATAGGGTTTGTGGCTAGTCCTAAAACTAGTCTAAAATAGGTGTTTCAGGTAAAAAAATCATAACTTATTCATAATGGATACAAATTCAGTAAGACAAAATGTATTGGTTAGAGTATAGTGTGTAGTATGTTTTGTACTATTTTTCATATCTATACAACAAATATTATGTGCACGGAATTATCTACAAGTTCGATCTCTAGAATAAGCCAGAATTCAACAAGGTATTCCATTTTGCTATAACTCATTTTTTGAGAGGTTCCAAGTAGTGAAATATGGAGGAATTGCATAAAAGAAACTGAAGAACATTGTGTACCATTTTCATATATTTATTCATTACAGGTACATATTTATGATTATTTCAATTTAGAGTTGTTGACTAATCCAAAACTAGTCATGTGAGACTAAAGTAAAATTTGATGAAAATGTTAGTCTCTTGTTGAGGAAGGTTTGCAGGTATGTGATCACATACACCAAGTCTATTATAGAGTTACAAATCAGATTTGGATGATGAAATTGATGAGGGATTTTGGTTGAGGTATGTTACAGATAGAGGTTGTATAAGAGTGAGGTTGTGGCACATGGTTTGATGTAATGGTTTATGGTATTTGGTTATGGATAGTGTGATGTATTGCTAGAGAAATTTTGATGGGTATATTGGTATATGGTTGAGGTACATGTTGGGTACATGGTTGATACAAGTAGTTGATGAGTTGGCACATAAATGAGGTGTATAGTTGATGATGTTGGTACATCCTGATGAGTCATAGTTTATGTGCATTTGATGCATGATTGGTACATATTTGGTGCATGGTTGATGCACTTGTTGATGGTAGAGGTTGAGGTACAGGTTGGTGCATGGTTGATGCACTTGTTTATGGTACAGTTTGATTACAGGTTGAGGTATAGGTTGGTGCATGGTGCATGCACTTGTTGATGGTATAGGTGCCGAGGTATGTTACGACAGAGGTTGTATAAGAGCGAGGCTGGTGGCACATGGTTTGATGTAATGGTTTGTGATATTTGGTTATGGATGCGGTGATGTATTGCCAGGAGAAATTTTGATGAGTATATTGGTGCATGGTTGAGGCACATGTCAAGTACATGGTTGATACAAGTAGTTGATGAGTTGGCACATAAACAGGCGTATAGTTGATGATGTTGGTACATCCCGGATGAGTCATAGTTTATGCGCATTTGATGCATGATTGGTACATATTTGGTGTACGGTTGATGCACTTTGTTGATGGTAGAGGTTGAGGTACAAAGCTGGTGCATGGTTGATGCACTTGTTTATGGTACGCTTCTGATTACAGTTGAGGTATAGGTTGGTGCATGGTATGCACTTGTTGTGGTGGCTAGGCCGATTACGTGTTATTTACATAACGCTATGCGCCGGTTGATGCATGTTTCTATGGTATAGGTTGATTACAAAATATCGGCAGGGTTTGCCAACAAGATATCTCACTGGATAGTGTGGCATCGGGTTCCATCATTATACCTTTTATTCTGTGGCATGGATGGGGACAAGGATAGGTGGTTGTAGCCACATTCGTAAGTTGTAGCCGAGAACATAGGGTGTTGGAGCCTCTTCCGGTTGTAGCCATAGAATCGGGAGTTGAGATTCCTTTAGGTTTTAGCCCGAGAAAAATAGGGGGTTGTAGCCTCCTTCTAGTTGTGCCAGAGAATTGTATTGAGCCTCTTGTGGGTTGTAGCCTCGAGAAAACTAGGGGTTGGAGCCTCCTTCTAGTTGTAACCGGAGAACAAAGGAAGTTAAAAGCTCCAATGAATGTATTTATTAAAGACATATAACAAAAAGCATTATGTGGTTTATCGCTTGGTTTCCACGAAACATCGCTAGATCGTATGTGCAAGGATTGTTCATTGAGTTAATTGTTTATTTACTCAACTACAAGATGATACTACATTGATATAACACTTGCATTTGATGGTGAGAAAAGATTAAATTGTCATTATTGATTCACTCCCTCCTCTCAGTAATCCAACAATGAAACTTATACACAGTATTAAAAGAGTATACATGAAAATATTGTTGAATGGATTGGTCGGATTCCAAGGATTTTGGAGTGGAGGTGTCAAAAGAGGGGAAAATCCTTTATTTCAAACCACTTTTGGGGGAATTTTGAGATTTTCATAGGAGGAAAGTGGTTCCGACAGGAACTCGAAAAATTTGCTTTAATTGCCATTTTGCATAATCATCAATCCGTAAACTTTGGTTTAGTGAAAATTTCCAGAACTCTAATAGTTTGGGAGATAGTTAGTTTGGCTAAAAAATTCCAAGTCCTGAAAAGGGTGAAAAAGGACAAAGATGTCATTTCCATATTGTTGTGATTTTTACTCAAACATCAGAGTGAAAATATGAGAGTTTCTATGGATTCTCTATCATATGTTTTAACTATGTCTCATACAAATGTTTCTCCGCCTCGACATATTTAATTATACAAGTAAGGCGTAAGTTGGTGTCTGGGAATTAATTGTACTAGAATGAAAAGTGTATAAAAGGAGTAAATGGATGATGTTAAGATGATGGTAAATTTTTGCCCGAGACGATTTGAGCAAGAAGATAATCATTGGAAATTTATTAGATAGAGGAATCCATATATGCACCTAGAAATGTGAATTGAATAGTACAATTCACAAGGAATCAAAAAGAAGAATTCTAGTGTACTTAAAGGGGTAGAATTGTGCACAATTTTATAGATTTGTTGAATTATTTTTCTAAAAAATCTTGTTGCATGTACATTTTGCAGAACTAAGGACACAAGTAGACAATAGAAAAAATTATCATAGAGGCCATAGTCATGGAATATGCACAGAGGAATTACAACCATGAAGATGAAGTAAGAGGTTGTATGTGAGCATGGGTAATGCAAAGACAAAATAAAATGGTCATTGATAAGGAAAACAAGAAACCATGAATTCCATGTAGACACAAAGAATATGAAAAATATATGTTCAAAGTTATAAGGATGATAATGGGAGGCTTATGAAAGCCAAGGAGTATCAAGATAGCTTGAACATCAAGTTGTTGTAGAGATTGGACAAAATAGAGAAGAAATGGACAAGGAGACAAAATCAAGAAAGTCAAGAATTCATAGATCTCATGCCAAAAGAGGAAAATCATAAAATTTCAGTAGACACCATCATCACTCCCCAAGACACTCAATTAGGAAATAACACAAAAATCCAAGCTTATCTCCTATCAGAAATACTAATAGGGGGTCAAGGTAGATGAACTACAAGGATAAATGAATGAGATGAAGCCTTCTACCTTTGATGGTGACCACAAGAAAGATGAGAATGAGGAGAATTGATTTTTGGACATGAGGAATAATTGCTTGTGAGGAATAATTTTTGGACATGAGGAATAATTGCTTGTGAGGAATTGCTTGTGAGGAATAATTGTGCAATTGAAAATATTTCTCCATTATTTTGATCTTTGGAGCATTCCCAGTGTCCAAGACTCCTTACAGGATGACTACACCATATTTCAAGGAGTCACAAATGCAACTTGAAGATATTTTGAAGAAGGGGTATATACGCCCAAGTGTGTCTCCTTGAGGTTCCCCAATATTATTTGTGAAAAAGAAGGATGGTACCTTGAGGTTATGCATTGATTTCAGACAACTGAACAAGGTAACTATGAAGAACAAGTATCATTTTAAAATGATAGATGATCTTTTTTATCAGGTGAAAGATGTCAAGATATTATCCAAGATCAACCTCAGATTAGGCTATCATCATGTGAGAATTAAAGAAGAAGACATTATCAAGACAACCTTTAGAATGAGGTATGGACATTATGAGTTTACAGTGGTTCCATTTGGGTTGCCAAATGCACCAATTGTATTCATGTGTTTAATGAATGGTATTTTTAGAGATTACTTAGATAAGTTTTTCATTGTATTTTTGGATGGCATATTTATTTAATCTAATTTTGAAGAATATCATGAGAAACACTTGAGGATGGTGCTACAAGTATTGAGGAAGCATCAGTTGTATGCAAAGTTAAGCAAGTGTTCATTTTATCAGAGACAGATACATTATTTGTACCATATCATATCAGAGGAAGGGATAACAGTGGATCCAAAAAAGATAAGATTTATTGAGGGATGGCCAGTACCAAAGAATGTCTTAGAGATGAGATATTTCATGGGACTTGCGGGTTACTATAGAAGATTTATTGAAGGTTTCTCAAATATTCCACACCCAATCACTTCTTTGCAAAAGCAGGGTGTGAAGTTTGAGTGGACATTTGATTGTGAAGTAAGTTTCCAACACTTGAAGAACTTGTTTACAAGTGCACCAATTTTGAGAATCACTTATCCAAATGAAGATTTTGTTGTGTGCACTTATGCATGTAAATAAGGGCTTGGAGGAACCCTTACCCAAAATGGGAATGTGATATTCTATGAGTCAAAAAATTTAAAGAACACGAAAGACATTATGCCACTCATGATTTAGAATTGGCAATCATAGTGCATGCCTTGAAGATGTGGAGGCACTACCTCATGGGAAATATATTTGAGTTGAGGACATACCATAGTGGTATAAAATAGTTTTTTGGACAACCAACATTGAATGCTAGACAAAGTAGATGGTTGGAGTTCCTCAATGAGTATGAATTTTATATAAATCATATCAAAGGAAAAGAGAACAAGGTGGTTGTTGCACTCAGCAGGAGAGTGCATGATATTTATGCTACAACCATTAGCACGTACAGGTCTTATTTAAAAGACATAATTTTGGAAGCTGCAAAATCATATCAGCATTATATCACGATGAAAGAAAAATTACAACAAGGCAATTTGCAGCATAAAATTGAAAAGTATGAGATAAGGGAGGATGGAATCCTCATGTATAAGGGAAGAGTTTATGTCCCTAATTTTAAAGAATTGAAAAAATTGGTCCTAAGATAAATACATAATGTGCCTTATGTTGGGCACCCAAGTTACCAGAAAACAATTGCAGGTGTCAAAAGTCAATATTATTGGCTAGGTATGAAGAAAGAAGTGGTTAATTATATAGCTAAATGTATTGAATGTTAAAAGGTCAAGGATGAGCATAGACATACAACTGGTTTTTGATAGCCATTTCCCATTCCTGAGTGAAAATGGGAAGTGATAACAATTGAATTTATCACCAAGTTACCCAGAACAACAAAGTAGTATGATTCCATCATGGTGGTGGTGAATAAGCTAACTAAAGATGCTCATTTTATTCTAGTGAAGATCACTCACAAGGAATCTAACATTGCATAGATTTATATGAGAGAAATTATCAGGCTACATGGTGTTCCTAAGGAAATTATTTCTCACAGAAATCCCAAATTTATATCAAATTTTGGAAGGGGTTATTTAAAGGATTTGGGACAAATCTAAAATTTAGCACAACATAACATCCATAGTCATATGGAAAAACAAAGAGGGTCAATTATGTGATTGAGGATATGATGAGGCTTTATGTGATGGATAAAACATCAAATTGGGAAGACTTTCCACATTTAGTATAGTTTTATTATAATAATGGATATCATGTGGTTTTAAAGATGAGCCCATTTGAAGCATTATATGTCTAAAAGTGCAATACGCCAGTGAGCTAGGACAACCAAGTAGATAGAGCGGTTGTTGGGCTGGAATTGATCATGGAAATGGAAGAACAAATGGTGAAGATAAATCATAGTTTAAAGGCTTCCCAAGACAGGAAAAAAACTATACATATAAGGGAAGAACTCATACAGAGTTTAAAGTGGGTAACCATGTGTTATTAAAAGTGAAGGCCAAGAGAAGTTCCCTGAAGTTGGGAAAATCTTCAAATATTGGAGCTAGATATTGGGGACCATTTGAAATCCTAGAGAGGATTGGTCATGTTTCATACATGCTCGCACTCCCTACATCCGTGTGCATTCATAATGTATTCCATGTTTATTTTATTAAAAAGAATGAACTTGTTGTTAATCATGTAATTGATTGGAATGTGATTCAGGTGAAGAAAGAAGGCGACTTCTGAGTTCATCTTATGTGCATATTGGATTGTAAATTCAATTTTCTCCAAAATAGATCAATTGAGATACTAAAGGTCCAATGGACCTATTACATTCCCGAAGATGCAATCTCAGAGCATGAGGATGCCATGCAAGAAGAGTACCTGCACCATTTTGAATATTTTTGAAGCATTTTTCTTGTACATGTGTATATAATTCACTGAGGACGGTGCATAAATAAGGTGGAGGTGAATGTAATACCCCTAGGTCGAACCCCAATTTTAATGTACATATAGGTTGGTGAGCCAGGATATTTCGAGCTAGAATGCCTTTTTATATGTGTTATGAGGTCATAGTGCCTATGTTATTAGACCAAAGAGCTTATATGCTAAAAGGCCAGCGAGCCTATCATTGTAAAATGTAATCACAGACGATGATATTAATAAAATATATCAATGTTGCAGACCCAGTCCGACGAAAGAGTATGGGGGGATATAACCCCACATCAAAGGGAAAGGGGGCTAAGGGTCTAGGAAGAGGGCTTAAGCCAAGGGAATAATATAATATTATTCCTAAAGTATAAATTCATGTAATGATTTTATCCTAAGTCCCTAAAGGTTTGGAACAAGTCACCAAGTGGATCCAAAGCTAGTTCACAAGGAGACAAGTGTCAAGTTAAGGGAATGAAAATATTTTATGGGAACTTAGTGTAATTTCAATCATTCTTGCCATTCTTACCAATAATTCACGCAACTCTTTCCATCCATAACCATACATGTACTTGAGATTTTTGGAGTTGATTATACCTAGTAATTCCTTGGGGGTTTGGGCTGAAGAAGAAGGTTCTCAAGCATGTGGAAATTAGACTGAAGAAGCAGGTTCTTAAGCCAATGAGAAATCTCTCCAGGTGAGAGAACTTATGGGAATCTATTTCCTTGTGCACTTGGAAATGAATACAGATCTCTGAGACTTTATATCTAGCCTATTGTTGAAGCCATGAAAGGGAAGTGGGGTATCCAAAGGACCGTTAAGAAAAGAAGGGGCACACTTCCTAGGGTGGGACGAATTTTGGGAAACGAGAGGTTGTAGCCTAGTTGTAGTAGTTGGAACCCTGACATGAGTTTTATCATGTTGGTTAGACCTTATTCTATCTTAGGAAGCCTTACCTAGTGGATTTTATATCTCCAATGATCCAATAGCATCTCAGTTTCCACTCACCTTTTCCAACCGGCTCAAAATAGTTTTTTGGAAACTTACTATTTTTAGAAGTTTTTTGGGTCCCAAACTTCTGGGGCCATTTTGAGGGCCTAAACGACATGTTTTCATTATTGGGAACCTCAATCATGGTTAAATATATTGGCTAATCCCCCTAAATGAATATCCTCGTCAATACCTTTCCAACGAGCTATCGTACGCCCTAAATGGAAATCGTATGCAAAAGTTACGACCCTGGGAAGTTGAAGTACTAACTTACCCCAACGGGGCCCACATGAATTTTGGTGCTTCATCTCCTAGGGTTAGGTTTTTGGATATCTAGAGTTTTGGAATTCATTTTTATTGTAAAAATTCCTTCGGAGCCTCATTGTACTCATATTCTTGCGAATAAGCATAGTTGTCACATCTCTTCTCAAAGATAAGTTGCCACCATTCTAGCAAGCTTGTTTTCAATCTGCATTTTACAGTCTTAAACATATTTCTTATTTAATAGAAGTCATTTTTTATTGTATCTCTGTTATTTTTCAATGTTTCTCTATGTTAATATTACAAATATGTGGTTTCATTTCGTTCCACTCATAAATTCATATCAGTGGTATCAGAGCTGTCTGCTCCTTGTCATTTTTTATGCATGTCCCCGACGCGGTCAGGGTATAGAGAGTTGGGTCTCGAGCTTGTTTCTCTTAAGGAAAACTGCACTCACACACCTAAGAAACCATCCATGGTAGGTGAAAAGAGAGATGACGGGACATGAGATCCTTTAAAAATGTTTCTCAAGGAATCCCTTGAGTGATAGAGGAACGAGATGATGGACAACTTTGTACAAATCCTTCGACGGTTGTCAACAAGCGAAGCATCCACCTCAAGTGGAGGTGTCACCCCCTTTAAGGTAAAGATCATTTTTTATATTCCTATATTTGAAGTTACAATAGATGCGAATGTCATAGATAAATGGTTAAACCTTTTAGAAGGGTATTTTTCTGTCCAAAACTTTTTTGATAAAGAAAATATTACATTTTCACTCCTCAAGGTCATCCCCCATGTCAAAGATTGGTGGGAGACTTTCTGTGAGCAAAAGGAAATAGAGGGATCCACATTATTTGTATTTTTACCCACTTGGGGTTCCTTCGGGGATTTTATTAAGGAACAATACTACCATGTTGGAAGTTATGATGACTTGTATATAAGATGGACTACACTACGGAAGGAAAGAGACCAAACAGTGCCAGAGTTCACCAATGTCTTCCATACCTTGCGCACCAAGATGGGTATCAAATATTTTGAGCGACATCTGGTGCTCAAGTACCGCGGTGGTCTGCATAGATACATCTAGACATAAATGGATTTTTTGGACATCTCATCCTTGGGTGTGGCCTATCGATATGTTGTCAAAATCAAGTAGAAGCTTAAACAAAAGACACGAAAGTTTGGGTCTGGGAACCCCTCATAGAAGAAGCAGGGAAAGGGAAAACCCAACCCACAAAACAAATGATATAGAAAATATGGAAACCTCAAGACAACCAGTCCAAGCCGCAAGAAAAGAAGGACAGTGGGAAGACAAATAAATATACCAGGAAGTGGTGTGACTTCCATAAGATCCCTAGCATAACACTGTATATTGTCGCTCAAAGAAGTCATTGGTGGTTGAGGTAAAATATTTTGAATTAGATGTAGGTTCTAACTCTGATTCAGAACCATAAAAGGGGAGATTGATCATTTATGTGGAACCGGGTTCCATCAGTGCTACCACCAATATCCAGCTCGGTAAACTTGATGAGCTAGAGGAAGGTGAGCGCATATTTTATTCATAGATGTGGGTGAAAGGCACGTCATTGAAATTCATCATTGATAGCGGTATCTAGAAGAACCTCATCTCAACAGAGGTCGTGAAGTGGCTACCCATGCCAACAACATCGCAGCCATAGTCCTCCACCATTGAATGGCTTCGTCAAGGAAGTTATCTTCGCGTCAGCCAACATTGTCGCCTGCCGTACAAAATCAAGCCATTCAAAGATGAGGTATTGTGTGATGTTGATCTTCTTGAAGTTTGTGATATTATTTTGGGCCAACATTATTTATGGAAACATCATGATGTATACAAGTCTAGGCCTCACAATTTTATTATTACTTTGAACAGGAAATTATATAGGATCCCCGAGGTAGTCCCACCTAGTGTTGTTTCCTTGATCTCTGCCAAGAAATGTTGGAGGGTCATTTCTCAGACCGGGAAGTTTGTCTTCTTTGTGATTCTCTCTCAGAGTGAGGGAAAGGTTGTGTTGGAACTTAGGTATGCATCATGCCCTTTTCCCTCCTTTACCCTATACGTCCATCAATTCTAAGTTTTTTGGTTTCTTACTTAGCTTATTCTTCATTATTTGATCACTCAACTTCATGGCCCCTGCTCGTATTTACTTATTTTGCACCATCTTTTTCACTTTCCTGAAATGTGATTTCATGTTCTAGTTTGAGTTTGAAATACTTGTCATCATATTTTCCACTAATTGAGCATGCAACAGATCCACCAAGTATTTTGTGTGTGTAGGAGACATCCAGGTCCAACAAGTCCTTTGTAAGCTCAGTAAGCGTCCACAGAAAAGGAAACAAATCAAAGCAGTCCATTTCGGGCTTAGAATTTAAGACAAATAGTCAAGTCAAATATTCAATGGTGGAGATCCAACAGTTGACGTATATCAACGGCTATCTCACATTCAAAGTCTCAAACTCACGTGGGGTTTAACATGATTGACTTCTTGACTTCAACATTTGGGAGTTCGAACTTTCCATTGGTTCAAATCTTTCGAAGTGTCCAGAATCCCGAAGTGTTGAAGAGTCGAAGCCTGAATTCTTGAAATGTTGACATGTCACTTCAGGAGTTCATCCCCTTAGGGGATATGTAAACTTCCCATTCAGAAACTCTCGAACCCTGAAGAGCCGAAGAAACAAAGAGTCGAAGCTCTGAAGTGTCGGAGTGGGCCCTCACTGCCACGTCACTTCGCAAGTTCATTCATCCGGGAGGTTTTCGTCTAGAGAAAGCATAGATCCCTGAAGTGTCGAAGTGTCGAAGTTTCAAAGACACGTGGAACTCATCAGTCATGACACGTGGAACTCATTTTAGGTCAATTGGTTGCATCATTCACCCATTTTCGAGTGACACGTGTCACTCTCTTTTCATGACACATCAGCACATTGATGTTGTGTGGACACGTCACTTCGAGACCGTACTACTTCGGGTGATTTCCATGCTTTACATCCCAAAACTCTAGAATCATGAAGTTTTGAAGCACACAACACTCATATGGTGCTGAAAAGTGGCATCCATCTGGAGCGGACATGGCATCCATATGATGTTGACATATGGCACTCATTTCAAGCACCTTTGGGCACATCAACTGCTCAATTTTGAGTGACACGTGTCACTCTCCTTCTAAGACACGTTACTTAGGGACCATACTACCTTAGGAGATTTCCATGCTTTACATCCAGAAACTCATGAACGTCAAAGTACCGAAGTGTCGAAGACATGTGGCACTCATCAATCATGACACACGGAGCTCATCTCAGGCCCTTTGATTGCATCATCCATGCTAATTATAGCTGACACATGTCCCTCTCTTTTCATGACACGTCGACGATATGGCGTCAGGTCACCACATCACTCTGGGAGTTCGGCCATCCAGGAAATGTTCATACTTTGCACTCAGGAACTCTCGAACCCTAAAGAATCGAAATCTCGAAGTCCCAAAATGATGAAGGTTAAAGGTAATCTCTGGTTAATAAGTGATTAATGTTGGTTAACGACTCTGAGGGTTCTATCCTCCGGAGGATATGCATCCTCTACGCTTTGAAACCTCTGAATGCCTAATTTCCAAAGTGGCTCACCTGCATTTATTTCATATTTGAAAGGTTTAAAAAGGGGTTCCAAAACAGGAATGGTGAAAATACACGTCGAGACTCCAGAAAAGTGCAATACGACTTCCTTCTGTCCTCAAAATATAAGTGGGGAAAAGACATGGCCACACTTCCAGTTGTCTCTAGTGGCATCCAACAGCGTGAGTGCATACCATGATCGATACATAACTCAGTTTTATCACTCTTGGTCATTTTTGTCAGATATTAGTTCGCTCCAACACATGCATCAATATGATATCATTGCCAATAGCAGTTTTCAGTTATTTAATTACAGGATTCTTTTAGATTAAGGCATAATCAATGGTATTTTTGTGTGATGAGAACCACTCCTTTTTATTTAATTTAAGATTGAAGTATACATTAAGATACTCCAACTAGTGTCTAGTGAAGTTAATAAGTTGTTTAACAACAGATGTGGTAGAGTTAAGCCCCAGTTCCACACCGGTTGAGGGCCTTTGCATTTCTGATAAATATGCAATTTCTGTATGTTTTGAGGGAAGGGGGAGTTTTGGGGGGAAATAGATCAATACAACAACTAGTTGGACCATTTTGTGCATGGACTAAAGCTCTCTACCTAGTGAAGATATTATTGATGACAGTCTGTTTGTGTCCAAATTCGTATGTGTTTCTTATATTGAATGCAGTTTTAATTTGTGCGAAGTACATTTCTTTTCCTTCAGCTACTGTATAACTTGTCTTTATTAATATGAAACATGTGATAACGGCTATTCTTTGATGAAGATTTTTTTTCTTGCAACCTGTGGAAGTAATTGTGTTTTTGATTCATGTTTAATGTCTTGAAATGATATTTTAAGTATTGAACTTCTTGCAGCAGATTATTCATTGAGTGGTTTGTTGTTTCCCTTTGTTTTTGCCTCTATTATTTCACTTTTATGTCATTAGTGTGCCACCATCCAAGGAGGACCCTCATCCTTATCATTTTCCAACCCAACCACACTCTTTCCTTGGTAAAACCAACCCTCTAACTGAACAACAAAAAATTAAAAACCAACCATTCTAAAATTGAGGTGGCCTAGATCTGCCCTTTAGTAGTCAGGTGCAGACTTTAGGACCAACATCTTTTGGAGTCGCTGTCGGGGAATGGAGTAATGAGATATATTTCCTTGGGAGAAAAAAAATGATCAGATCTGATATTTGATGGTGAACAAAGACCAGACACATTCAGATTGCATATCATTCACCTGGTGACTCCATGGTTAAAGAATCCAGTGGTGACTCCACAGTTTTAAGAAGTTATATTTTCAGACGAAAACCATCTTGTCTCAGAGGTTTTCTCCTTTTAATTTATCTGTTGTTCCTGTTTTTCCAAATATTGTTCCTACTATAGATGAGTGGGGTGAGTACTTGCCTAGATTTAGAGAAGATAAAGATGATAACCCTACAAATCATTTGCTTAAATTCCATGAGAGCATGCATCAGTTGGGTATACATAATGAATATGTATTAATGAATATGTTCATGTACTCATTATAGGGAGATTCTCATGAATGGTACCGATCCTTGCCTCTTGCTAGCATCTCTTCACTGAAAGAGTTCCATGCAACATTTAGCGATCATTGTAAAAGGTTTTTTCCAGCTAATTTTCTTTTTGAAAATTATTGTGAGGGGTTTGATTTATATATGCAGAAGTATATAGTTGGTTCCTCTAGTAGTATGAATGAGAAGGATGAATATGTTAAACAAGTGGGAGAAGATTCATCCCCTTGTGAAATCTTCTCTAGTTTTTATGTTAAGGAGGAAATTTTTATTGATTATTCTAATGACAAAAAAGTTGATCGGGATTTTGTAGAAACGTTTGACATTATATCAGATATCTCTAACAATGTTTTTTATGATGATATTGATGCTCCAAAAGTTGGCATAGATCAGGATACTATTATGCAGTCAATCTCCCAAGGATATCATGAAATGGTGGATTTTGAAGTTCAAGTTTTAGGAATTTTTAAAGACCAAACCATCTCTGATAAATATCCTGATGATGAGGAGCAGAGTTCTACAATGATACAGATGGAACTTCTTAGTAGTGACCCAGTCTATGACAGTTGTGAAGCATATGTTTTAAAGAGATATTAGATTGAAATCACAAAGAAGCTTATAGGTTTTTGGTATGAACTGAACATGCATCATGATTTTCAAGATCCATTGGCCACTTTCATGGAGTTAGTTTTCCTAGAGGTCTTAAATGTTACAACATTTGTCATATAATCAAGTTGCAACAGTAAGTATAAGCTTACCATTCAATTTTCGCTGAAAAAATCTTTGTATTTATGTGTTCTTTTATTCAGCTGCAAAGAGCAAGGCTATGTTGTCAGACACCTACTTTCTTGGTTGTATTGGCAATTTCATGTTACGTGAGAAGTTGGACTTATGCTGGTTAGGAGTAGGAGAATAAGCTCATAGTTTGAGCATTTAATTTTTAGTTCGCAGATTGTTTTTCAATAGCTTGTTTGAATAAAAGAATCCATAGCCAAACAAAGGCACGGGGGTGTAGTTGCAGTTTCAAGTTTCAGTATGAATAAAGACTCCATATCCCAACAAAGGCACTGGGGTGTAGCTGCAGTTTCAAGTTTCAGTCTGAATAAAGACTCCATATCCCAAAAAAGGAACTAGGGTTATCTTCAGTGTTAATTTTCAGAGATGCATGGCTGAGAAACAGAGGCAAAGATACATGGTTGGAAGATAGAAATAGAGGTAATAAAAGGAAGGTGGGACCAAGTTATTGAGAAGTAAGGCAACTGATCTATTGTTCTTATCACCTCGCAGGGAAGTGTTATCCCCAGTTGAAGCTAATGTTGGAACTTTGGTCTGCATCATGCCCTTTTCCCTCCTTTACCCTATACATCCATCAATTCTAAGTTTTGTGGATGATTTCTTAGCTTATTCTCCATTATTTAATCACTCAACTTCATGGCCCTTGCTCGTCTTTACTTATTTTGCACCATCTTTTTCGCTTTCTTGAAAGGTGATTTCATGTTCTGGTTTGAGTTTGAAATACTTGTCATCATATTTGCCACTAATTGAGCATGCAATAGGTCCACCAAGTATTTTATGTGTGCAAGAGACATCCAGGTCCAATAAGTCATTTGTAATCTCAGTAATCTTCAGCAGAAAAAGGTAGCAAATCAAAGCACTCCATTTCGGGATTAGAATTTAAGCCAAACAATGAGGTCAAATCTTCAATGGTGGAGATCCAACAGCCATGCAGATCAATGGCTCTCGCGCATTCAGAATCTAAAACTCACACATTGTTTAACAAGATTAACTCCGCGACTTCGGCGTTCAAGCATCCGGACTTGGCATTGGTTAAAATATTCCAAAGTGTCCAGAAGCCCGAAGTCCCGAAATGTTGACACGTCACTTCGGGAGTTCGGCTCTTCAGGGGATATGTAAACTTCCCATTCAAAAACTCCTGAACCCTGAAGCACCGAAGAGTCGAAGATCTGAAGCTTCGAAGTGTCGTAGTGGGCCCTCACTACCACATCACTTCGCAAGTTCGTTCATCCAGGAGGTTTTGGTCTAGAGAAATCATAGAGCCCTGAAGTGTCTAAGTGTCGAAGTTCCAAAGACACATGGAACTCATCATTCATGACACGTGGAACTCATCAATCATGACACTTAGCACTCATTTTAGGTCAACTGGTTGCATCATTCACCCATTTCCAAGTGGCACGTGTCACTCTCTTTTCATGACATGTCGGCACAGTGACATCGTGTGGACACGTCACTTTGGGATTGTACTACTTCGGGGGATTTCAATGCTTTACATACCAAAACTCTCGAAGCCCGAAGTGTCGAAACACATGACACTCATCTGGAGCTAACACATGGCATCCATATGGTGCGAACACATGGAATCCATCTAACATTGACATATGACACTCATTTAAAGCACCTTTGGGCACATATTCTACTCAATTTCGAGTGACACGTGTCACTCTCCTTCTGAGACACGTCACTTCGGGACCATACTACTTCAGGGGATTTCAATTCTTTACATCTAGAAACTCCCATATGCCGAAGATATGAAGTGTCGAAGACATGTGGCACTCACCAATCATGACACGTGGTGCCCATCTCAGGCCCTTTGATTGCATCATCCGCGTTATTTCCAAGTGACACATGTCCCTCTCTTTTCATGACACGTCGACGATATGACGTCAGGTCAGCACGTCACTCTGGGAGATTTGTCATCCAGGAAATGTTCATACTTTGCACTCAAAAACTCCCAAACCCCGAAGAGTCAGAGTCCTAAAGTCTCGAAATGATGAAGGTTAAAGGTAATCTCAGGTTAATAAGTGATTAGTGTTGGTTAACGACTTCGAGGGTTCTGTCCTATGGAGGACATGCATCCTCTACACTCTGAAACCTCTAAATGTCGAATTTCTGAAGTGGCTCACCCACATTTATTGCATATTTCTAAGTTTTAAAAAGGGGCGCCAAACCAGGAATGGGGAAACTACACGTCCAAACTCCAAAAAAGCACAACACGACTTGCTTTTGTCCTCAAAAGATAAGTGGGGGAAAGACACGATCACACTTCCAATTGTCTCCAATGGCCTCCAACAGCGTCGTGCATGCCATGATTGATATAGATCTCAGTTTTGTCACTCTTGGTAATTTTTGTTAGATCTCAGTTCACTCCAATGCATGCATCAATATTATATCATTGCGAGTAGCATTTTTCAGTTATTTAATTGCAAGATTCTTTTAGATTAAGGCATAATCAGTGGTATTTTTGTGTGATGAGAACCACTCCTTTTTATTTAAGTCAGGCTCAAAGTATACATTAAGATACTCTAGCCAGTGTTTAGTGAAGTTAATAAGTTGTTTAATGACAGATGTAGTAGAGTTAGGCCCCAGTTCCACACTGGTAGAGGGCCTTTGCATTTCTGATAAATATGTAGTTTTTGTATGTTTTGAGGGAGGGGGGAGTTTTTGGGGAAAAGTGATCAATACAACAACTGGTTCGACCCATTTTTATCATGGAATAAAGATATCTAGTTGGTGAAGATACTATTGATGACAACTTGTTTGTGTCCAAATTCGTATGTGTTTCTTATCTTGAATACAATTTTGATTTGTGCGAAGTACATTTCTTTTCCTTAAGCTATTGTATAACTTGTCTTTATTAATATGCAACCTGTGATAACAGCTATGCTTTGATGAATTTTTTTTTTATTGCAACCTGTGGAAGTGATTGTTTTTTTTATACATGTTTAATGTCTTGAAATGATATTTTAAGTATTGAACTTCTTGCACCAGATTATTCATTGAGTGATTTGTTGTTTCCCTTTGTTTTTACCTCTATTATTTCACTTGTCTGTAATTAGTGTGCCACCGCCAAGGAGGACCCTTATTCTTATCATTTTCTGACCCAACCACAGTCTTGTCTTGGTAAAACCAACCCTCTAACTGACCAACAAAAAATTAAAAACCAACCATTCTAAACTTGAGGTGGCCTAGCTATGCCCTTTAGCAGTCAGGTGTAGACTTTAGGACCAATAGGTTGCATCCACATCCATGGCCCTTATGGTCTACCTCTCCATGCATAAGAAGCAAGTGGATAAGGTCTTGGAAGAATAAAAAGGCAACTTCTCATCACCTATTGGGGTACCTCTGCACTGTCAGGTCAAGAATCCCATTGATATGACCCTCGGCACACCACTACCAAATGGGCCATTCTATCATCACTCTCTGCTAGAAAATGAGGAGATCAAGCGTCAGATCCAAGAACTTCTCCACAAGGGGCACATCTGACCCAAGGCATCACCTTGTGGAAGCCCAATCGTGCTGGTGTGAAAGAAAGACAAGACCTCGCGACTGTGCATTGATTATCGGGCCTCAAATAAAATCACAGTCAGGAACCGGTACCTGATTCCCTGAATTGACAATATCCTTGATCTGCTCAAGAGGGGAAAATACTTCAGTGAGATTGATCTAAAGTCTGGATACCATCAGGTCCCAATAGAGCATACAGATATATGGAAAATGACCTTCAAGTCAAAAGAAGGTGTTTTTGAATGGTTGTTCATTCCCTTTGGTTTGAAAAATTCCCCAACAAATTTCATGAGGATGATGTATGATATCTTGCGGCCTTTCACTAATTATTTTTTGGTGATTTATCTAGATGACATCCTCATCTACAAAAATACTTGGGTGGAACACTTGCATCATATTCAACAGGTTTTGCACACTCTGTGGTAGCACAAGCTACATTCCAACTTGGAAAAATGATCCTTTGGCATG
Source organism: Picea sitchensis (assembly GCA_010110895.2). Taxonomy (NCBI): domain Eukaryota; kingdom Viridiplantae; phylum Streptophyta; class Pinopsida; order Pinales; family Pinaceae; genus Picea; species Picea sitchensis. The sequence goes on along the minus strand of SNQJ01S0046733.1, from coordinate 18,309 downwards.
GACAGGGTCCAGTACCTAGGCTACATTGTTGATGTGCATGGTGTGCATGTTGATCCAACCAAGATCCAAGTCATTCGTGACTGGCCAACCCTAACCATGCTCACTAAGCTTCTGAGCTTCTTAGGCCTTGCCAATTTCTATCCCAAGTTCGTGTTGGAATTCTCCCATATTGCATGGGCCCTCATCCAAATAACCAAGGGTGGTGGTAAGGAAAATTTTGTGTCGGGCATGTCCCAACATAAATCATTTGATGATGTGAATCAATGCTTGTGCTCAGCGCTAGTGATTTCATTACCTGATGTGCAACAACCTTTTGAGATCAAGACAGATGCTTCAGACTATGTTGTGGGTGCAATCCTCACTCATCATGACCACCCCATGGCCTATCATAGTGAGACACTATCATATGCCATCAATAAGTACCCTAATTATGACAAAGAAATGTACTCCATTGTGAAATCCTACTTCCAGTGGAGGCATTACATTCTCAGGAAGGAGACATTCATCCACATTGATCATAAGCTATTGTAGTTCATGCAGACACCAGGAAAATTGAAAAACGACCACCATCATAATTGGTCCACGTATTTGCAGTAGTTCCACCTCAACATAAAGTATAAAATATGAAGTAACAATCGAGTTGTTGATTGCCTCAGTCGACCTCCAGACGCGGCACTCACCACAGTGCTAGACTCTTATGACCACGAGACTTCTAGATGGCCCCACCTCTATGAGATAGATCCTGACTTCTCCAACACCTACCAGATGTTGCGTGAAAACACAACTGTCACTAATTTCCATCTTCAGGACGAGTTGTTGTGCCATTTGGGCCATCTTTACATTCCATCAAATGAGTGAGAAAAGATGATTTGGGAAGCCCACTACAATTGGGTGGAAAGACACTTCAGCGTGGAAAAGACAGGGGAAATGTTGCAGTGACATTTCTACTAGCCAAAACTTCAACAAGATGTTAGCAAGTATATTTGGTCCTACACTGCCTATGTTATTTCCAAATCAACCACTAAGAAACAAGGCATGCACACTCCTCTGCCTACTCTTGATAGTCCCTGGGAATCCATCTCAATGGACTACATGTTAATCCTTCCATCCACCAAGAGGGGAAATGACTGTGTCTTTGTGGTTGTTGATCGTTTTTCCAAGATGGTGATTATGGTTGCCTGCAATAAGAGCATCATAGCGAAGGCCACTGCCAATCTCTTCTTTGAACGAGTGTGGGTACACTTTGGGATCACACAAACCATTATCTTAGATCGAGACAATCGGTTCCTTAGTACATTATGGTCGAGCCTCTAGTCACTGTTGGACACCAAGCTCACCAATTCCATTGTCTTCCAACCCTAAACAGATGGCCAAACCGAGGTCATCAACCGAATGATCGTGCACATCCTGCACATGTACAATTCCAAGCACCCCCGCACCTAGGATGAGATTCTTCCCTATATTCAACATAGCTACAACAGATCCATACATAGCTCAACCAGCCACAACCCCTTTCAGGTGGGGTTAAGATTTCAACCATTGGGTCTGATACATGTTGCACTACCCCTTGTGGGAACCTAGGCAGACTCCTCGCATGCTCCAACTAAAGCTGACAAAGCCACCTGGCTCATTGAACAGATCCAAAGCATCTGCCAATAGGTTCATGATATTTTACAGAAGTTCAATGCCAAGTACAAGAAATTCCATGATCAACACCAGGTGCCACACCAGTTTCAGGTTGGACACAAAGTTTGGTTGCACTTGCAGAAAGAATTACTTACAAGCCCTCAGTGAAAGCTTCATCCACTTCGTTATGGACCTTACACCATCACCAATGTTGTGGGTGACAATTATTTTGAGCTCAACCTCCCCCCTTCCTTTTCTTCCACCCAGTGTTCAATGTGGACCTCCTTCGACCTTATTTTCCACCATTATTGGACACCTCAGAGATAGAAGAACAATTGACACCAAAAGAGCTCAACCTTGACTACATGGAACAGGATACCACTCATCATATCATGGACACATAGGTCAAAGGCACTCGCTAGCAAAGGATCCATCTTTATCGGGTTGTCAAAGTAGGGAAGCTTCTGCACCAAGGCAAGTGGCTCACCCGAGGCGAAATTCAGCAGAAATTTCATCATTTGATGGGGGAACTCAATGCAATGGATACCATTTCTTCCTAAGGGGGCAGGATTTATCTAGGAGGATCTTGGTCGCCACCCACATTTTCCAATTGGCTCAAAACAGTTTTTTGCAACTTACTATTTTTAGCAGTTTTTTGGGTCCCAAAATTTTGGGGCCATTTTGAGGGTCTAAACGACATTTTTTTCACAATATGGAACCTCATTGATCACCAAAGTCTTTCATTGATCCCCTTAAATGAATCTCCTCGTCAATACCTTTCCAATGAGCTATCGTGCGCCCTAAATGGAGATCGTATGCAAAATTTACGACCCCAGGAATTTGATGTACTAACTTACCCCAACGGGGACCACATGACTTTTGGGACTTCATCTCCTAGGGTTAGGTTTTTGGATGTCCAGGGTTTTGGAATTCATGTTTATTTTAAAAATTCCTCCAGAGCCTCATTTTACTCATCTTCTTGTGAATGAGCGTAGTCGTCACATCTCTTCTCAGAGATAAGCTGTCACCATTCTAGCAAGCTTGTTTACAATCAACATTTTATAGTTTTCAACATATTTCTTATTTAATAGAAGCCAAGTTTTACTGTATCTCTATTATTGTTCATTATGTCTCTATGTTAATATTATGAAACTTTGGTTTCATTTCATTCCGCTCATAAATCCGGATCACCCAACTCGGGGGTGACCTGCTCACATATCATACATATCCTCAATCACCTAATCAGATATCATACATATCATAAATCTGGATCACATACTTCCTCAACATATCCTCAATCACTTGATTGGTTCTTTTTTCCTTCCCATCTATTTGTGGGTGATAAGTTGTACTGAATTTCATATTTTTCCCAAATCCCTTGAATAAACCTCTCTAAAAGTTTGATGTGAACTTCAGATCTCTGTTAGACACAATTTACTTAGGCACACCATGAAGCCTAACAATTTCTATATTGTAGATGTATGCAATATTTTCTACCTTATGTTTCATCATCACTCGCACAAAAGGAGTTTCCTTTGTTAGCTTCTCCACCACCACCATGATGGAATCATGTTGCTTCATTGTTCTAGGAAGTTTGATGATAAAATCCATTGTCACCACTTCCCACTTCTACTTAGGAATGGATAATGGTTGTAGCAATCCGGCTGGATGTTTTTTCTTAGCTTTTACCTTCTATCATTCCATGCACTTGGCTATATACTCAATCACATCTATTTCCATGCCTAGATAAAAATATTGGCCTCTGATAGCTACAATAGTCTTATGAGTGCCCAACATAAGGCACATTGTGCATTTCTCTTAGCACCGTACTTTTCATCTCTTGAGTATTAGGCACATACACTTTGCCTTTATACATGAGGACTCCATCCTCTTTCAATGCATAATATTTAAACTTAGGTTGAAATTTACCCTGTTGTAATGCCTCATTTGCTTGTACATGTTGTTGATCTAATTTTGCAACTTCAATAATTATGCCCTTTAAATAAAAAATATACATGTTGATAGTTGAAGCATGCACCTTTCTATTTAGTGCATCAACCACATTGTTCTCCTCGCCTTTGATATGATTTATATCAAATTCATACTCACTGAGGAAATCCAACCATCTTACCTATCTAACATTTAACATTGATTGATCAAACAAATACTTTAGACCACTGTGGTATGTCCTCAATTCAAATTTTCTACCCGCAAGGTAGTGCCTCCACATCTCCAATGCATGAATAATAGATGTCAGTTCTAAATCATGTGTGGTGTATCCCCTTTCATGCTCCTTGAGATTTATGGACTCATGGAAAGCCACATGACCATTATGGGTAAGGACACCACCCAATCCTTCTTTACAAGAATCAATGCATAATACAAAGTCTTCATTTGGATCAACAATCTTTAGCACTATCGCACTTGTCAAAAATTATTTCAAATGAAGAAAACATTCTTCACATTCCTTAGTCCATTCAAACTTCACACCCTTCTTCTACAAAGAATTTATAATATGTGCAATATTTGAAAACCATTTGATAAATCTCCTACAGTAGGCTACTAATCCCATGAATGACTTGACTTTTGTGACATTCCTTGGGGATGGTCATTCTCTGATTCCTTTAATCTTATTTGGATCCACTACTATGCCTTCTAATGAAATAATGTGACCCAAATAATGGATCTGCTTCTGATAAAATAAGCACTTGATTAGCTTTGCATAAATTTGATGCTCCCTCAACCCATGTATCACCATTCTTAAGTTTTTCTTATGTTCTTCTTCAAACTTAGAGTAAACAAGTATGTCATACAGAAAAACAATGACAAATTTATCCAAGTACTTTCTGAAAATGTCATTCATCATACACATGAATACAACTAGTGCATTTGACAACCCAAATGGCACCACTACAAATTCATAACGGCCATACCTGGTTCTAAAATATGTCTTCTTAATATATTCTTCTTTGATCCTTACTTGATGATATCTTGACCTAAGATCAATCTTGGAAAATATCTTGGCATCTTTCAACTGATCAAAAATATCATCTATCCTTGGTAAAGGATACTTTTTCTTCACAATCACCTTATTTAGCTACCTGAAATCAATCCACGACCATAAATTTCCATCCTTCATTTTTACAAATAGCACTAGATCACCCCAAGGTGAAACACTTGGGCATATGTACCCCTTCTTCAACATCTTTTCAAGATGCATTTGCATTTCCTTTAGCTTTGGTGTGCTCATCTTGTAAGGTGTCTTGGATATTGGAGTTGCTCCTGGAATTAAGTTTATGGATAGATATATCTCTCTCTTAGGTGGTAAACTTGTTATTTCTCCAAATACATATTCAAACTCTCCTAAGACTATAAATTCTTCCAAACGAGGCACCTTATCCTTATATATCTTTTCCATGTGAACTGCATAAATTTGACATCCTTTCCTCACACTTCTTTTCATCTACCTAGCTGAAATTTCTCTGACTGTCACTTATATTAAGATGCCTTGCAATGATATCAAGTTTATTTATTCATAAAGACAAGTGAATTCCTTGTTGTAGTATTCTAGGACAACATCATGCTTATCCATCCAATCCACACCAACTAGGAAATCATAGGAACCTAATGGTATGATATTTAAATTTTCTTTTGTGTTAAGTCCATCCATGTCCAATGGGAAGTCCTAAACCAATTCATGGATTCTTCTCTTAGTTCATGTATCTAGATTAACTAACCATTATTTCCCATGCTTGGTTGTTTGCAAGTGAAATATTTCCACAAGTTTAGGATCAATATAAATATGGATAGCTCCTTAATAAATTAAAATTTATATGGAATGGTTGTTAATATTACCTTCAAATTCAATAATAAGAGACTAAAATTCAGCTTGCTTAATGTCTAGGGATGCATAAATATTGGGCATGCTCCTGCTCTTAGCCTCTTATATGTTGTGCAGAATTCTCCTTTCTACTATGTGATGGAAATCTGTGTACATGTGATCCCCCTCACATCCCAACCATTTAATGCGTTGTTGTCTTGGCCTTTTTCATAAAGTATCTAACATCTTGGACTCATTTTATGTTGGCTTCCCCTGTGGATCATTTATGAGGAAGGGTGTCTTAAACCCTTTCCTTCTCTTCCAGGTCCTTCTTTTCTTCCTATCAACCCAAACTCTTTGAAAGTTTGATCCTCTTTTATGTTGGTCATAAAGGCACCTGGCTCTCCTTATGGGTTCTTCCAATGTTTTGGGCTCATTATGTTGTATCTTATCACTTTATATTGAAGGTATCCCACTCAAGAATCTTTGCATCTTGACTTGATCATCCTTGATGAAGTCATCATACCTCAAAAAATCTAGAAATTGCTTCTCATACTCATCCATAGTCATGCTCCCAATAATGATTTTAAATAACTCCTTCATCTTCTTTTCATAATATCCCTAGGACAAATATTTCCTCTAGAAATACTTTCTGAACTACCTCTAGGTTAACTTCTTTTCATCAATGTGCTTGACATGCAAAAGTTGGTCCCACCACATTGATTCTTTCCCTTTTAACTAGTAAATTGCAATTTTGGCTTTTGCATGTGATGAATAATTATACAATTGGAAATACTTCCTCATGCCTAGCAACCATGCCTCTACATATTCATCCTTCTTGTGCTCGCCATCAAAACAAGGAGGTTTGACTTTTCTTATTTCCCCTTGTATTTCATTCACTCCATTCCTCCTCTTATGTTTTTTGACACGAGATATACTTGGATTGTTTCTTATTCTTGCAACTGAGTGTCTTGGTGAGTGATGTTGATGTCTACCAACACTACTAGATTATTCTATTCTGGCATGAAAGTTGTGATCCTCTACTTTCCTTGAATCTTCTTCCTTATCCATATTCTTATGTAAGTTGTCCAAACTCTACAACAACTTGGTGTTGATGTTGTTTTTCTCCTCTTGAGATTTCATAAGATTCTGATTATCAGTTTTGTAGCTCAACACATCCCTTTGCAAACTCTTTATCATCTCCACTAGATCAATACTTCAAATTCTTCCTTATATGTGCCCATTGGATTCAATATTAGCAATTCCAAAGCTGGCATTCAGTTTCCTGACTTCATCCTCATGAGTATCCTTTATCTTATTGATCTTCATATTGAATTGATCTGCATGTAAATTGAGTTTGCAAAATGTCTAACCAACATAATATCTATTAGTTTAGACATAAAAGAAAACAAAACCAGAAAATTTACACCTCATTAACAATCCTGGAATGCCACTAGAAGCCTTCTAACTTGTTGATGGAATTTGCTACCAATCTCTGAAATATGGGTGAAAAAATTGATTATTCTCTTCCTTAGCTTTCCATTTGGTATTGACTATTCATTTTCTCAATTTTGAGCTCTGAGTAGAAATTTATGGTTGTTTGATGTTTCTACTATTTTCCCAAATTTAGACAAAAAAGTTTAAATTTTATAACATAGCCTTGTTAACGTGGCATCCTAATGATGTGGCACTCTATTGTCGTGGCATGACACATGTTGATCAATGTGGCAGCATGACATGTGTCCTACCCCATTGTTTCCCTGTCATCCACCTATTCCATGCTGGATGTATGGCTCAACCACCTCACAGATACACAAGTGCAAATATCTATATTTTCCAAAATACTTGATATTCAGCCATATAACACTTTCAAAATTTCCAAATATCTGGCCCCAACATATATTCTGGATATCTCAACATCATGAATCTGAAACTTTTGAAAAAATCCCTTTTTTGGAAATCCTTGATTTCTAGATTTTCGGATGGTTCTCCTTTTCGAGCATGAGTCCCACTATATTCACTGCCATCTGGCACAAGTTGATCCACCTTCCCTTGTTGACATATTCCCAATGATGGCATCCACTTGGAACTTTGTTGGCCCTTGGGTATGGATTAGGAAAGAAAGTGAAGAAAAAGGAAAAGAAAAGGTGAAGTACGAACTGCGCAGAAAACACATCGACTGAGATTGGGTCGAAGTGATCAGAGAAGCAGAAAAGAAGGAGCAAAGTAAGGGAAAATGAGTCATTGGATGAGAATATAAAGGAAGAAAGATAAGAAATAAATATGGATCATGGACAACTTAGAAAGCGGAAAAAGCCACCAATGGATGCTTTGGAGCACCTCGTGAGAAAGAAGGGAAAGATGGGTTGGCGAAGCCCGAAAAAAGAGGGTCAAGTTGACCTAGGGTTTTAGACACCTAGGGTTTTGGTATATAGGGTTTTAGACACCTAGAGGTTTGTTATTTTAATGTATAAATTAATGTCTAAAGGACCTTGGATGGGTTCGTTCAGAGTTGGTTGTTTGTGACTATTGTGGGTGATCCTTGTTGTGGATACTATTGTGTATTGTGTGAGAGAAAAGTGTTGAGTGTGAGAGCCTTCTGGTATTGTAGGATCTTCAGCTAGGTGTGAATATCAACCCTACAACTGGGTGCACAGGGAGGGGAGAGAAGAAGAGAAAGAGAGAGAGATATGCAAGCTAAGAGTGCAGATAGAACTGTATGCTTTCATATAATATCAAGAAACACAGTTCTGTGGATGTAGCCCTAGAGATAGGGTGAACGACGTATATTTTGTGTCTATGTGGTTGATGATGTGTTATTTTACCTTCTATTATTGTGTTATTTCATTATTATGTTAGATCTGGAATATAACTGTGTGAGGTAGGTTTATGCTTGGTAAGAGTAACTAGGTTGCAGTGTGTTGTTGCCATGGATCCACTTGCATTTCCTCTGGTTGTAGACATATGTGTCCTGCAACCCCCTATAAATACTTCAGGTGAGACTGCATCTTCTTCACAGGTGTTGGTGAAAGGGCCAGTAGATAGGGCTTGTTGGTGCGTTGTTAGAGTTGAACCCTGGGTCTGCCCCTGTGCCAACAAATGGTTTCGTTGTCGGGACCAGGATCTTCTTGAGGGAATGTCAAGTTGGTTTCCATTGAAGACAAAGATTCACAAGTGGATAGAAGAACAATAAAAGGACTTCGTTGAAGCCCAGAACAAGAACCCTAAGGTTAGTACAGAAGAATAGTTGGGAAGGTATATCTTTACTGATATACACGAGATTTTCTTTGGAGGAATTCATAAGGAGCTATAAGAGTGGTTATCCAGATTAGTAGATACCCAGTTTGAGATCAGATCTAGACCACATGTGGTTTGGACATCAGCGTTGATCAAGAAGGTCAAGAGAGTTGATAAGATTGTGTCAAGAGTAGTAGATCATTGGTTCGATAGTACTATTGGAGGGTACATCATCGAGTTTTATATTGATAGAGTAGAGTCATGTAGCCAAGCAAAGAGATATTTCTTTAAGGGACCTAGAGGAAATTTTTTACACTTTTTGAAGTTGAAGATCAAGATGTTATTGCATGAGAAGAACATACTGAAGATACAGTAGTTGGTCAGATCAAAAGGATAATCTTCAAGAACTCATACATCAACAACGACACATAGGTTGGACACACATGCAGTGTTAGATCATTTAGAGAAGTTCCTTTGGTAATCATGTTTGAGCAGAGCCATGAGCCACTGACACAAGATGAAGGGTTATACAGTGGAGAAGAAGAGGAGTTATTGAATGAGGAACATTCATAGTCCGCTAGGGCAGAGGAAGGGAAGACTAAAGAACCTCGCCAAGAAGAGTCATAAACTTCAGGAACTGTGTCGACTGTCAAAGTAAGTACTATTAATCCTCCTATTGTTTTAGAAGAATTAAGTAACTAGAGTAGTCAGAGTTACTAGAGCACTCAGAGCACTATTACCAACAGTTCAGTACATACTCAATTAGGAAACCTAGGAAGATCTATGGCAGATGAAATGAGGCTACCTATCTTTAGAGGAGATGGATCTGAAGATCCTGATCAGCACTGGTTTTTATGTGAAGTTGTGTGGAGTATTAATAATGTCAGTGATGAAGTAGTTAAGAGAGCTGAATTTAGTACTACCTTGAGAGACCATGCACTGAGCTGGTACATGAAGTTTGTTCTTGGATTTGCATAGCCTAAACCACTAAACAAGATCAAGATTGCGTTGAGCACAGAATTCAAGAAACCCAAGTCGGATTCATAGTGCATTACAGAACTGAAATAAATCAAGAAGAGAGTAGTTGAACCTATTTGGGAGTTTGATCAGAGGTTTAAGACCTTAATAGGTTAGTTGAGTTTTCATATCCCAGATGAGAAGAACAAGGAATGGTTCATTGTTTCCCTCCTACCACACATCAGATTCCCTCTGATGCAACAGAAGATCGCTTTGTAGGATAAGGCATTGGAGATCGCGATGAAATTAGAATCAACCCCTATGGGAGAATCCAACTCAGGTATGAGTCAAATTTTGAGTCAGCTAACTAGCTTATCTATGAAGTTCAAAGAGATGAAGAAATACAAGGGAAAAGATAAAAGAGAAGATATATGGCGTATCAGATGCAAATCAGAAGGCCATGATAAGGAGAATTGTCCCCTATTTCATGAATACTTGGCTTCTAGATCTTCGAGCCTTTTGAAGAAATTTAATCTACCTTGGTGTGAGGTATGTAGAAATAAACATCACCCTGGTGAATGCTATTACATGAAAAAATATGTTCAGACACCTACAAATTTTTATTGCACATTCTGTAAATCTGTGGGGCATGATGAGAAATATTGTAGGGCTTATGATCTCTTGCATGAAAGATCAAGAGACACATATAGGATACAAGGAGAAGTACAGCAGGAAGGAAATACTACACAGTATAACTCTCCAAGAAGAGGAAACTTCAATCCTTGTGGTGGATTCAGAGGAAGAGGATGAGCAAGAGGCATGGGTCGAGGTCGAGGTCATATCATTTGTTATAACTACGCACAACCAGGACACTTGGAAAGGGACTGTCAGAACCCTTGTACCAATTGCAGCCATTGAAACTCATTTGAACATGGAATTGAACATTGTCCTGTGTTTTTAGCCAAACTTTAGGAGAGACGAGGAGGTAACCAGCAAGTACAACTCATATCAGTAGAACCTTGCAGAGAGGATCCTAGAGTCATTGTTATCACTAGAGGAGGAACTGTTACAAGAGAAGACAGAGTGACCCCAAGGAAGAATACATAAGAATCAAGGGTCATAAGAGCTACAAAGAAGACACAAGAGTTTGATTCTAGAAAAGAAAATCAAATATTTGAAGAGGCAAGAAAATAATTTGGAAAAGATCAGGTTTCTTCATCAAAGACACAACCATAAGTGAGAGAATGTGGAATGCCTCTGGCATTCGATCATTCTACTTCGCTTGGAGAAGGAAAAGAGGTAATAAATCTCATGGAATCCTTATGTACTTGAATTAAATTGATTAAGGATGAAAGATTTGTACACGAACTACAAAATTTGATCAAACAGTATGAGATAGGTAGGATAGACCCCCTGCTAAACAGAGCAGTACATCAAGTATCTAGAAAGATAAGGACAAATAAGGAACTATACCTTAATGCTCATATTGAATACTATGATATAGATTATGTGGTCCTTGAATTAGGGTCAGAAGTCAATGTTATGACGAAGCAGACCTAGGCCTTGATGGGAAAACCTAAGTTTATTTACTCCCCTATCAGGCTTAGGATGGCTAATCAGCAGGCAGTAACCCCCTTTGGAAGGCTGTAGCATGTCCCTGTGGAAATCGACAGGGTAAGGACGTTTGTGGACTTTGAGGTGATTGAGATAGTTGATGATAGTTGTCCTTATCCTTCGTTGTTAGGAATTGATTGGGATTTCAATAATTCTACTATGGTTGACTTGAAGAAAATAAGAATGACACATCACCTTAGGGTCATTGCACCTCTTGACCCTAATGAAGGTCACAGATATACAAAACCCATTAGAGAAGAAGATCATGCTTATGAGATTGATAATATATATAAATTGGCAGCAAGAAATCAGGATTACATTAATCCTATAATGGATGGGAATTTAAGTTGGCGAAGTGATAGCGCATGTTCATCAGATTCAGAAGAAGCACTAGAGAACTGGCATAACAAAATGTATGAAGTTTCTGCATGGAGATGTGCTAGATTGACCAAGGAAGTTCATTGGATCGGAACAAAAGGAAGTAATCTACCCACCTTTGATGGTTTAAATCATCTAGAATATTTTTTGTTGGAATTTGAAGAAATTGTACCAGCACAACAAAGGTTGTTGGCACTGGATGAAGCTTTGAAAGAAACTCCAGTAAGATGATGGGGAACACACAAAAAGAACATCGTGGACTAGATGAAATGTCGTACTTTGATGACAGTGCGCTTTTCAGAACAAGTAGAAGGGTGCAAAGTTCGATACACAGGTCAGAGTTTCCCGAAGGACCATGTGTGAAGTTGTGAGGATGCCTAGAGCAACATCCCTCAGGAATAGTGGGCACATAAATTCATCAACACTTTGGATACAATGCTTATTAATTGGTATCTGCAAGCAGAATTGCGCCTCACCACTATAGATTGGCACGGTATGACTCAGAACTTTATAGCTACATTTTCAGTTGAAATTCAATACCCAAAGTAGATCAAGCGTTACAAGTTGTAAGACAGAGGATCTTTGAGGAGGCACCTACCCACCCTGTTGAGAAAGAAGAAGATGAATGGGTTGCGCCTCTTCAGAAGTTGCAAGGTTGTTACAACATCAATATTGATGAAGATGATGATCCTATGAATGTGAACATCACAGAAACATAAGGACATAAAGACATAGAAGGAACAGGAGTTGAACTACCTTTTATTGGATAGCTAATTAAAATAAAAAAAGTTAACATTGGAACAAAGCAAGCGCCTAATCTCGCAAATGTTGGAGATTATTGGGATGAGCCCACTATTGACAAGATCACAGAATTACTGCATGAATATCAAGACTTGTTTCCAACCAATTTCACTGATATGAAGGCAATTAAAGGGCCCATGGGAGAGATGAAGATCCCATTGAAACCATATGTAAGTCCAGTGAAGTAGAGACCCTACAAATTGAATCCCAAATATAAGGAGAAAGTCAAGATTGAGCTAGACAGAATGTTGGAAGTAGGAATCATAGAACCTGTTGAAGAGTCAGAATGGATTATCCCTATGGTGGTTCAAGACAAAAAAACAGGAGAGATTAGAATCTATGTAGACTTGTGGAAACTAAATGATGCATGTTTACATGATCTATTCCCTACACCATTTACTGACAAAGTGTTAGATAATGTGGGAGGAAAGAAAGTTTACGCCTTCACCGATGGATTTTCAGCGTATCACCATATCAGGATTGCCAAGGAAGATCGCCATAAGACCACATTTGCAATAGAATGGGGTTCCTACCAGTACACAGTGATGCCTTTAGGATTGAAGAATGCACCAACCATATTTTCTAGGGTGGTGGTCGAAGCATTCAAGGAGTTTCTACATAAATTCTTGGAAGCATATTTTGATTATTGGACTGTTTTTAGCTTATTGCAAAATCATATTGAATGTTTAAGACTAATATTGGATAAGTGTGGGCTATGTCACATTGCCCTGAACCTGAAGAAGTGCATCTTCTTTTCACCCTTTGGAGTGATGCTAGGCCATATTGTGTGTAAGCAAGGATTGTTGGTAGATCCATCTAAGATTTTCATTATTGTTGATCTACCCCCTCCTACTTCAGTTAGACAGTTGCACACTACGATGGGACATACAGGATACTACAGGAATTTCATTAAGGGATATGTACAGATTACAACACCCGTGGAGAATCTTTTGAAGAAAGATTGTCAGTTTCAATGGACAGAAGAATGCCAGCAGAGCTTCGACACACTGAAATAGAAAATGGTCACTGTGCCCATTCTCGTTTTCCCAGATTGGAGTAAGGAATTTCATGTGCATGTTGATGCATCCTCTATTGCATTAGGAGCAGTGCTAGCACAACCAGGAGCATGATATATTGATCATTTGTTATCTTTTGCTAGTAGGAAACTCTCCACAACTGAGATAAATTACACTACAACTGAAAGAGAAGGTTTAGCCATGGTGTATGTGCTCCATAAATTTAGTCACTACTTGTTGGGAGGACACTTCAATATGTTCATTGATCACTCGACGTTGAAATACCTAGTCAAAAAGCCAGTGTTGGGGGGAAGAATATGTATATGGCTACTTCTATTCCAGGAATATGATTTTGAGATTGTGGTCAAGCCAGGGAGAATGAACAAGGGACCTAATCACTTGTCTAGATTAGAGCATGGAGAAGAACCTACTAGTCTGGAGGATACACTACCAGATGCACAGTTTTTTGCCATAAGAAAAGTGGATGATCACTTCACTGAGATAGCTCAGTTCTTGTCAATAGGAATGACACCTCATGAATATACAGTCCTTCAAAAAAAACAGTTGGTAGTTCGTGCTGTAGATTTTTCACTTATAGTTGAACAACTATATAATATGGGACTTCATGAGATATTGAGGAGATGTGTTATGGAGGCAGAAAGACCATTGATTCTAGCAGAACCACATGAAGGCATCGCGGGAGGACACTATGCTGGAAAAGAAACAGAGCAGAAGATTCTTAGAGATGGCCTTTGGTGGCCTACTTTACAAAAAGATGCGAAGGAATATTACAAAGCCTGTGATGTATGCCAACAAGTTGGGAAACCTTCTAGAAGGGATGAGATTCCTTTAGCACCCCAACTAACCTTACAGGCATTTGAGAAATGGGCCATTGATTTCGTAGGACCTATCAACCCACCAGGAAAGTGCATAGGAGCTCAATATATAATCACTACGACAGAGTATTTGAACAGATGGGCAAAAGTAAGAGCATTCAAGGACTGTAGTGCAACTACAGTTGCATGGTTCATATTTGATGTTATCATAACCATGTTTGGATGCCCGAAGATCCTTATGAGCGATCAAGGCACACATTTTATTAATAAGACCACTGAAGCCTTGACTCAGGAATTTGTAGTTCATCATCAGAAGAGCACTCCATACCATCCACAAGTGAATGGTACAGTCGAAGCTTTCAATAATATATTGGAGACAACGCTGATGAATATTTGCAGTGCTAACAAGGATGATTGGGATTTGAGAGTACTAGCAGTATTATGGGCCTATAGAACTACTTGCAACAAGGTGACAATACAGACTCCCTTTAAGTTGGTTTACAGTCTTGAAGCAGTTGTACCTATGGAATACTTGGTTCCTAGTCTAAGAATTGTAGCCTTTACATATATGGATGAAATTGGCGTTGTTCAATAGAGTCTTGCGTAGTTGGTCGAACTGGAGGAAGACTGGTTTATTGCAGGATTTCATCAGTAGGTACAGAAGGAACGAGAGAAGGCTTACCATGACAGACACATCAAGAAGAAAGCCTTTAAGCAAGGAGATCTGGTATTGGTGTATGACATCAAGTTCATGAAGCATCCAGGGAATCTCAGCACACATTGTCTTGGGCCATATGAGGTTTCCTATGTTATAGAAGGAGGAGTTGTGCAATTGAATACATTGAATGGAGAATGGAAGCAAGGTTTAGTGAATGGGAGCCGGTTGAAATTGTACTATGACAACCATCTTCCTCATAGCTCTCAGTAAAAGAAAAAGGAGAAGGGTCTAGGTACCAGGTGCAGTTGAAAATGGGTACCAGACACAGAAAACACAGTCTGCACATGGTGGGAAAGGATAGAGAAGAAAGCACAAGCCACTCTGCGAAACCTGAAGTCGAAGAAAAATAGAAATTTCAGACCTACAATGCCTCGGGATGAGTCATAGGTGAGTGTTGGGGGCCTTTTGGCCCTTGGGTATGGATTAGGAAAGAAAGCGAAGAAAAATGAAAAGAAAAGGCGAAGTACGAACTGCGCGAAAAACACATCAGTTGAGATTGGGTCGAAGTGATTAGAGAAGCAGAAAACGAGCGAAGGGAAAATGATTCGTTGGATGAGAAGATTGAGGAAGACAAATAAGAAATAAATATGGATCGTGGACAACTTAGCAAGAAAAAAAATCCACCAATGGATGCTTTGGATAACCTCGCGGGAAAGAAGGGAAAGTCAGGTTGGCGAAGCCCGGAAAAAGCAGGTCAAGTTGACCTAGGGTTTTAGACACCTAGGGTTTTGGTATCTAGGTTTTTAAACACCTAGATGTTTGTTATTGTAGTGTACAAATAAAGGTCTAAAGGACCTGGGATGGGTTCGTTCAGAGTTGGTTGTTCGTGATTATTGTGGGTGATCCTTGTTGTGGATACTATTGTGTATTGTGCGAGAGAGAAGTGTTGAGTGTGAGAACCTTCTAGTATTGTAGGATCTGTAGTTGGGTGCAAAGATCCACCCTGCAGTTGGGTTCACAGGGAGGGGAGAGAAGAAGAGAAAGAGAGAGAGATATGCAAGCTAAGAGCACAGATAGAACTGTATGCTTTCATATAATATCAATAAACACAGTTTTGTAGACGTAGCCCTAGGGAGAGGGTGAACCACATATATTTTGTGTCTCTGTGGTTGATGTTGTGTTCTTTTAACTTCTGTTATTTTGTTATTGCATTATTATGTTATATATGGAATATAACTGTGTGAAGTAGGTTTATGCTTGGTAAGAGTAACTAGTTTTCATTGTGTTGTTTCCTTGGATCCACTTGCATTTCCTCTAGTTGTAGACACCTGTGTCCTTCAACCCCCTATAGCTACTTTGGGTGAATCTACATCTGCTTTGCATGTGTTTCTTAAAGGGACAGTAGTTAGGGCTTGTTGGTGCGTTGTTAGAGTTGAACCCTGGGTCTGCCCCTATGCTAACAAACTCCATGTCCACCTACATGTCATCTTCCCCTTTCACCTTGAGGCTTATGGTTCCACCGTGGTCAAGGTTCTACATATGGAATCCAATGTTTTGAATATGTCCATTTTACTAAAATATTAGATTTATAGATATTCGGGTTTCACCAAAGCATTCCAACATTCGACATATGGACCTTTACAAAACTTATTTTATTGGAAACCCTGGATTTTGGATCTTCGGATGTCCTTGGTTCCACCACTAGGGTTTTTCAGAGATTAAATATTGACCATCCATATCACTCAAGATGTGTGCCCTATGTTCTTCGGCCATCCGGTGGATGCTAACATGGTCACCGGATAATGTGGAGGGACACGTGTACGACGATGTGGCATTAAGTGACCCTATCAATGTGGCATTGGGGATCTGATATCCAACGTCTTATTTTTTTCAAAAAATATATTTTTGAGAACTTCTGGATTTCTAGATGATCTTGGTTCCACCTCCTGGTTCCGACCACCCGACCTCCACCATTGCCTACTGATGAGTCCATTCCACTGACATGTCCTCTAATATGGCATGATGATGTGGCACGTTGACTCGATATGTTTACATGGAACTTATGAAACCAAAGGCCGACATGTACTCTGCATGGCATGATGATGTGGCATGTTAACATGACACTTCTAACACCAAAGGATGACATGTCCTCTAACATGGCATCCAACTCAGTAACTGACGTGTCACCGTTCTCTACATGGAATATTTTGACGCAACATCAGAGATCCAAGATCCAACATTTTATAAAAATGGAATTTCACAATTTTTTTAGATTTCCAAATTTTCGGATATCCAGATCCAAAATTTCTCAAACATGCAGATATCCACTATTTAGAGATTTTCCTTTGACTTCTACCATGGTATTCTGATGAGGCTCTACCACCATAAATGTGCCATGTTGTATCCATGTCATCACCATGTAGAATCTACCTCACCATGATCTCACCAACTCACAATGTTCTGATGAGTCTTGGTTCTACACTGGCTCGTTGTCTCTGATGGGGCCCTCATCTAGAATCTGGATGTTTAGTAAAGTCTTCCTTTCAAAAATCTTGGATGTTCACTATCTGGATCAGGGGTTTCACTCTAGGTTCCATTACCGACCCCACTCCTTGGGTCATAGTTATATTCAAAGGTTCTGGTCGCTAGCTTCCATATCCAAAATCTAGGAATCAATGTTTTTCCAAAAGGCCCTTTTTCAAGAACCTTCAAATATTCAGATTTTTGGGTGGTCTTGGTTCCTCCCTCCAGGTTCCACCATCCAACCCCTGGGTCCCAAGGTATGATGTGTCAGCATAGGGGATTACTTGTGTCTCTCCATTGGACCACCACCTTTCCTCTAGCCGCCAGCCATCACTCCCATGTCATCCTAATGTCATTCATACGAAAACCCCCCAATTTTCCATAATTTCAATTTTTCAAAAATTTCCAAAAATGCCCAAAATTCAAAAATTCTTCTCTCGGCTACTATGGAAGCTCTGAAACTCAACTTACCATAGATAATTTTAGGCTTTGGGAAGACAAATTGAACTTTTCACCAACAATTTGATGTTCTCACATCGATTTTCTCACTGAGTTCCACTGCAGAAATTGGAATTTGTGCTCAATCGTACCCAATTTCACCATGAAGGCTCTGTAAATTATTTAATTTTGGCATGTTTCTCGGCCCATGCATCCTAAGTGTTGTAACTTGGGTTCTAATACCAATTTATAATGTCCCCAACACCCTTGTGTATGCACTCTACCCACTTTCTATCTCTGATACTTATTTGCAACATCCCCAACACCCTTACTGAGGCACACTACTCACTTTATAGCTTTGATACCAATTTGTAGCATCTCCAACCTCCATTCTAAGGCACGCTT
>SNQJ01S0046732.1:118276-130673 GCA_010110895.2 Picea sitchensis | reverse complement strand
CCGCAGAGGGGGTACCCCCCCTATGCACTCCCCCGCGTGGAAGAGTGTACATACTTCTGGGGTGTAAAGTCTTCATGGGGTATAAACACAGCTGAAAGCAAGGACCTCTGAATCAGAAACATAATCAGGCTCCACAACCAACAGTTACATAATATAGCATGGAAATTAGTGATTCCCATATGCAACTCCACTCTCTCCTGCAATTACCAACATCTTCTAATACTGAAAATTTCTATCTCTACCACATCACTACTTATCATTAAAATTGATCCACATCTCTTTGAATACTCAACTGCATCTACTCAAGAAATTTAATTTCTTAAATGTAGCAAATCACTTTGCTTGAAACTACACAACACAGAGTTTGCATTCAACATGTTACACCATCTCTCTAATGGGCTCAATCATTATGTGGCCTGCCTCATGTTTGGTGATATTAGGTGTCCTAACCTTCTTCATAAAAGTTTTAGAGACTTACCACTTATATTCAACTGTGTACACCTCCTCTCTTTCCACAACACCTCTCTTCTTTGTCTACAACACACTCTCTTTCACATCTCTTGGCTCTCTAGTAGATTTGAATATGTTGTATTTCTATCAACATCCATCTCAACAACTCTGCAACATTAGCAAATTATTTCTCCAACACTTCCTCATCTTCTTAGGATTGTACAATAATCTTCTTTTTCTCTTGAGTAGCTTTATCCTCTCTATTGGCATCATCCTCTCTTCTTATTCTCCTCCTCCTCCTCCTCCTTAGGTTACATTTTTTCTCTTTCACTCTTATTTCCATTGTTTCTTCCTCTTCTAATGTTGTTACCAACTTTGATACCAATAAATGTAGAGGAAATAACCCCCCCCAACCATTGAGTTGAAATTCACATTGTGGAATAACTACTATCTATAGAATTAAAAAATACACATATAGGCATAACTATGCACTCACTCTCATTAAATATGAAATGATTTACAATAAAATTCTCTCACCCAGGATCTCAATCTTCTACTCTTAGACTTTGTGGCTCTTTACCATCTTATTCCTTGATGCTACCACTGTACCTATAGATCTACTTTACAACTACATCTCTACCACTCTACACTACTAGGTCACAGACCATGGTAAACACACAATGTATACTAGGCATTGAACTTTCCTCTTCTTTGAAATCTCCCTACTTCATTCCTAGTTGCTCTTATTTATTCCCTTTGGGATGTGACCGTATCCATAGTTAGTTGTAATTCAATATTCTTGGCTACTCCACCTTCCTCAAATACTTTCCAAACTGCTTGCAACTATTCATTTTGATCTAAATTCCTTTAGCTTCCATTTATTTTCCTTTCCTCATCTTACACATTATTTTTTTCTCTTTTTTCCACGTCTCCAATGGTTCCTCTTATTTCATTCTTGTTTTCACTTCCCTTGCCTCACACTTTTCTCATTGTACACATGGATAGGGTCCACCATAGTGTTTTTTGTTAAGTGAGCCAATGTGATATTTAAGTACTATGGATCTCCATAGTTTAATTTATATGCTCCTTTTTTGACAAAGGAAGGTAATGGAAGGGAGGAGGATGGGAGTCTATCCTTCTTTGACCTCTTCCCCATCCTTGCTTCACCCCATACTTTCTTTGTCCCATCCTTGCTATTCCCTAACACTCATCTAAAGGAATGAAAAGGGTTGGGGTGTTGAGAACTCAATTATTATTCACTGCATCACCTCTAGCTCTACCCCACATTACCCCCACCTGCTATCTTTGCCTCTTTATTTGCACTAATGTTCCACTTATTTTATCCTACCACTTTTTCCACAAAGTAATGTAAAGGGTGGCGATGCTCAACATCTAACCCTCCTTTGCATAATCTTTTCCTTCACCCCAAAATAATCTCTTCCTTCTACCTTTCACCAAATCCTTTCAAATAATAAATGATTTTAACACCTTCCTATTCAATCACTGCCTACTACATGTCCGTCCTCTCCACTGCTTAGTAACTACCATATCATTAATCATTGACACATTTTCATCCACTTGATAATCCACATACCCACCTATGTATGTCTAACTTTTATTTTCCAATGTATTTCACTTCCTCTTCTTCACTGTCGAAGCTTGCATGCTCTTTGTACTCACTCCTCCTACACAGTGAATCTTAAATATGATAATATTGGACCAATGCACACCACAAAATCTCAAAATATCCTATAAATACTTCTCATCTTTGCATGCATACACCTTCTAGTGAACTAACACCTTATTTCCATAGCTTTCACTAACCATGGCCAACTCCTTCAATGCATTATTCACACCTTCTGTTGGCACAGGAGTAGACCCAGGGTTCAACGCTTCAACAACACACCAACAAAACCCTAATTATCAGCCCTTTCAACAACACCTGTGAAGTAGATGAATTCTCACTTGAGGTAGAGGCAGGGGGGGTTGCAGGAATCAAGTGTCTACAACCTAGCTGGGACACAACTTTGTGATCATAGTACTTAACAGAGCACTTAGCCAATACAATTCATTAGTCTTTAACCCTTTTATTCACTTCGCAAGTTAAACCCTAGTTATAGATCAACGCAATAACAACCAAGATCCAAGCATATATAACCATTCAACACATAACATCACAATAGATATAACATTCATTCACATCATAAAGAACTAAGCATCAACTGGATATATCATACATCTAGATTAAGAAATTAAGCACATAAACATCATGAACATCATAGCACAAAGCACATCGACACAGGATATACGTGGTTCACCCTAGTGTGGGGCTACATCCACCAACTCTTCTCTTCTTTATTAGGCTCTTCCAACCTTCTTACATGCACCAATCTACAAAGCTAACTCCGCATAGGACAAGAGATCTGCGGGAACCTCACCAGATCCTCCTTCCCCTAGTTAGGTCCAAGCATAGAGCTTCTACACAGTCTGTGCACAAAGAACTTCAAATCACTTGCACTTATCTCTGCAAGTCTTAACACATAGTATGCACAAAGCCGATTAAAATAATTGCACTAAGCCACACACATCCACTACTACTTCTTACATTTCTTAGCTCCCTATTTATAAATTACAAAAAGGGCCTAAACATGGGCAAAGCCCATGGGCCGACATCCCATACCTGTTACATAAACCCTAAAACCAAAAAATCCCGCAAAAGGGGGTGATATCCCGTGATCTCCGCTTCGCCTGGGTGCTCCATCTTCTACCAACCTGTTGAAGTCCCCAAAATGGTCAAACACGACCAAGGTTCTCCAAAAATTAGTCGAGGGCCAACAAGCCCCCAACACTCACCTGTGACTCGTCCTGAGTCACTCTGATATGGGTAACTCTGCTTCGAAGGCCTCGAGCTTGGCTCGACTTTCTACTTTGCCAGAGCTTCCTACTCGACGAACTCCTGAATGATTTGCTCGGTGACAGGCCCATCTAGGCACTGTTCCACTATGGTGACCACCTGTTCCAGCTGTGCACCTTGTCCCTCGATCTATTCAAAAAGGGTGCAGGCTTCGTCTTGCACCGACTGGAGTCTCTAGGTCACTTCCATGACTCTACTCTGGATTGCATTGATCTGTTGCTGAACTACGCGCACCTCCCGTGACCTTTTCATATTTTCTACCGTCGAAATTTGCTTCAGCTGCGCTTGCACTGTCGATGCTTGTTGCTTCGCCTCCTAGAGGTGTGCCTCCAATATCCTTAGATCCGAGTCTTCTACAAGGCACTCGTAAGTTTTCACACTTTAGTTACTGAGTTTTTTACATTCCAAGGCCAACACCCTGAGTCTTTCTACTGCGCCCCTGGTAGTTTCTTCTCTATGATCCCGCACTTCCTGCAGAGTGGTCGACAATGATTGCAGTTCCATTTCTGCTACCCTTGCTTGAAGTTACTGAATGGCTTCAATGAGCTTCCCCACTTGAATCTCAGCTTTTTCTTCTTCCATCTGTTCTAGGCCCGACACAGAGCAAAGTTCTCTAGTTACTGCTTCTCTAACCCCAATCTTCTCTGCGAGCAACTAGTCTTTTTCTCTCTGAATCTTCTCTCTGTCCTCTTTCAACTTCACTTGGAGGTCATCTTTCTCTTGCTGTGCAATCCAACATTGCTCTAAGGATTCCTCCTTTTCTTGCTTCAAGGCCTCTATGGCCTATTCTTTTTCTTCCTGTACTCGTCGAAGGCGAGCCTCTGTCGCATATGCTAATCGATGTAGTTGGGAAGGCTCATCTCCCACTTCTATACCTTCTGATGACGATGGCACTTTAGAGACCGCACGACTTAAATGGAGGGCTTGCTGTACCCCTTTCAGCTCTGCCTCGATCCTGTCATACATTGTTTCCTGATTTTCTTCGTTCGGTTGCAAAATATCCTCCAAAGTGTCTGCTACAACTGCGATGATGAGGTCAATATTATCCATTGTGAGCATGGTTTGTAACTGGGGCTTATTGGCTCGTGAATTCTTCCGCGCTGAGGGTTTCTTCGGAGAAAAAATTATTTTCTTTGATGTCTTGGCCTCTATAAGGGGATCTTTAGGCTGTGTCACTTTGCCCTTTTCCTGCTTGTCTTCTTCCCCTTCCTCTTCCTGGTTTACTTTGTTGTTTCCTCCTCCTCTAGGTGAATCAAATGCAGTTTTCTCCAATGTGCTGTTTGTTTCCTGCACCTCTTCCTTCTTCTTCATCTTCTTAGCCCTGCTTGGTCCATCATATTATTCTTGGGTGACCACAAGACTTCCGATGATGTTGGGGTCGGAGAGCTCTGTCTGTTCGACTGGTACAAGGAATTCTGCAGGCCATTCCTTGGTTATTTCCTCCATATCTTCCTCGGCTAGTTTGTAATAGGAATGTAACTCTTCCTTGTTTTCGTCCCCACGTGCAATGATATATATGAAGTGTCTTTCTATGCGGAACTTTGCAAGTGGCTTGAACCTATGGAGTGTATTTGGTATCATGCAAGGGAAGGATTCAATGGTCCTCTTCAGCTACAAGTAATAGGTGTGGAACACTGCATTTGAATGCCATTGCTTCTCCATGTCACTCGAATACCATAGGGTAGTGAACCTCGTGACCAGTGGTTCGGACGACTTAACGTCAAGGAAGGTTGCTCCCTTTGGCATCTCCTAAGCGACAAAGGAAATGAGAATCAACAACCAGCTGAAGTGAAACTCGTATCCTTGGTCCTGTGCTTCACAAAAATCCTTCTCCAACTGGTTGACAAGGTAGCTCACCCAGTTCATCTGCATCCCTTCAACGCATTTTCCTGCAAGGTCGACGACGAACCCCGTGACTTGGGTTGGTCTGTTCTTCCTGACGAGCTTACCAATGATCAAATGGTAAGCTAGGTGCACTGTGCCATCTTGGATGGAGGCTACCTTGTAGCCCCGCTTCCCCTTCTCCACATTGTCGTAGGTGTCTTTTATTTGCTGCGCCAGGGCGCGATTTGCATCCTTCCCTGTATAGAACTGGTGAGGGTCCGGTCCTTGCATGCTTAATCTAGTGATCATGTGGATCGGCACTGGATCCATAGTCACACGCCTATATAACCATATATAACCTTCATGGTAGCATGTCAGGAGGAGTTTAACACACGCGTTAACCTCCCGATGTCTGTCGAAGTGGGGTATCTTCATGACGTTGAGGATGGTGGACCTCGCGATCTTCTTAGTCCATGGCTAGAGGACTATCTTCAACTTCTTCCCTATTGTCTTTGTCAAGTACTTATGCAGTGCGAGCAACACATAATTCTTCCTGTCTACCAGGTTAAATTCCCTGATCTTAAGGTCAGGGATCAATCCTAGCTGCGTTCCCACTGCACATATCCCCTTCGGGAGGTACGTAGTGATGAGGGTGTACTCGAAATATCTTGGAACGCTGTCATGACTAACCGCGCCAGCCAGAGGTGGGGTGTAGTCGGGCAAGATCGACGGGATGAGCTTCGCGTTCACCAGGTCGTCGCAGTGCTTGCTTCTTTTCTACATCGTGGTTCATGATGGCCCATATAGACTTGATCATTATGCAGTCGAGGGGGATGCTTGCAATCCTCCCGTCGATAAGGCCTGTAATCCCACGAACATGACCTTCTTAGCCATAAGGTCGATCAAGATTTCTTCGATGGACTTCTCTACTGTGCTAAGGTCGCCTGACATGCATGCTCATGATCAAATGTCTTGGGTAGGTGAATGGATTCTCAAGATAAGTAAAGCAGATGGTGAGGTCTCAAAATCACAGTGTAGTGGTAATTAGTTCTCTGTTAGCTTGGATAATCACAATTTGAAAAAGTGTCCTCGGTGAGACATTCGACGGGTTAAATAGACAAAGTCGTAACAGATTCCTCCAATGGGTAGGAATGCCTCAATCCATCCATTATGGCACAGTCCCAACGGTCCAATGGTGATATTTCTGGAAATAATTGCGTTTCTAGCCATTCCGGAGCGTCGTTCTAACAGTCGAGACGCCTCCAACGGTCATATTGATTTGCCATGGCGAAGTGCCAGTCTGCATTGTTCTGCTATTCCGACGAGGTTCAAGTCTTCCAAGCCTGCTTCCTGCGAAGTCTTCACTGGAACCTCGTGCAATTTTTCTAGCTTTGCTTTCTTTTTGCTGAGCTTTCTGGCATTCTTTCGTGTGATCTAATTCGCTAGATCCCTCTTTCCATTCTTATTCTTATCTGCTCTTAGCATAGTAAATTTGCACTGCTGAGGGTCGTTCACAGGGTTTAAGTGGAATACCTCTTCTCTTATTACTTCAGGGGTTGGTGATATTCTCTCATGCATGGATAGGTTCTTTAATCCTTCTTGCGTTCTTTCAACTTCAACATCTAGTTCTCTAGCCCTTAGTTGCTTCGACTTGGCCTCATGTTCTTCTATTAAGCACGCTATTCTCCTAGCCATGAAATCCCTTAATTCTTGCTTTTTTTGTTTTGTGGCTTCTTCTTCTGCTTTCCTCCGGATATGATCTTCCTCAATCCAAGTCTTTCCTAACAAAAGTTCAAAAGGAGTGATGTTCTCAACAAATTTAACGACCTCAAAGTCTTCTTCAGTCGATGGTCCATGAGAAATCATAGGCACATGAGTAAGTCTTCCACATAGGGTTATCATCTTTCCTTTAAACAATCCTATTCCTCCTAATGAAGGAATCATAGCAGGCTTTCCCAAAATTTTCCAAGTACTTTCTATCATGATATTCACCCGTGTTTCCTCATCCAGAACACAATCTATTTTGAAGTCTCCTATTCGTATTTCTATACATTCCTCCTCTTTTAAGATATCTAGTAAACTGATGTCTCTGTGATCACTCAGGGTTTCTTTCATCTGCAATATTATAGTCTCTGATTCTTTCTGGTGTTCTAGCATATCCTTAGTCTCTTGACCTTCATGGTTTTCTTGTATCATATTCATCTTTTCAAATTTAGCAATCATTCTAGGACAATCCAAAACCTCATGACCAACAAATTTACAACAAAGACAAATAGGACCTGCACCAGGGCATTCCTTAGCAAGATGTCCCAGTCTTTTGCAATTGTAACAAAGAGTCAATCCTCTCTTTCTCTTAAACGATCCCCAACCTTTCCTGTACTGCGCACTGGGATCACAGTGATGAATCTGCAAAAGATTCTTTCTAGGATCCTGCATCCACTTGTTAGTCCAAAAATTCTTTCTATGCATAGGAATAACATATCTTTCATTATTTCTATCAAATCTATTCATATCAAGTCTCCTCTCTTCTAGTCGTGCCCTAGTTTTCAGACTAGGACAAAATCTATCAAACATACCTAGATCCATTCTTTTGAAACAAAAATTTCTACTTATCTTACCTTTATTAGAGAACAAAGCTTTAAGATCTTACCTCTTTTCTTCAGATCTGGTTCCCTTCTTAGCACAGAGCTTCACAAGTCAAGTAGAATACTGCTCACTACATCAACATATCTATGCACATAGCTTTCTCTTTTCTTCAGTTCCCAACAATCACAGTTTCAGTCCTGACAATGAAACCATTTGTTGGCACAGGGGCATACCTAGGGTTCAACGCTTCAACAACGCACCACCAAAACCCTAACTACCGACCCTTTGGACAACACCTGCGAAGCAGATGAAGTTTCACCCAAGGTAGAGGCAGGGGGGTTGCAGGAATCAAGTGTCTACAACCTAGCTGGGACAAATATCTGTGATCAGAGTACTTAACAGAGCAATTAGCCAATAACATTCATTAGTATTTAACCCTTTTATTTACATCACAGGTTAAACCCTAGTTATAGATCAACACAGTAACAACCAAGATCCAAGCATATATTACCATTCAACACATAGCATCACAGTAGATCTAACATTCATTCACATCATAAAGCACTAAGCATCAGCTAGATCTATCATACATCTAGATTAAGCAATTAAGCACATAAACAACCTGAACATCATATCACAAAGCACATCAACACATGATATATGTGGTTCACCCCATTGTGGGGCTATGTCCACCAACTCTTCTCTTCTTTATTAGGCTCTTCCAACCTTCTTACATGCACAAAGACACAAATATAACTCCGCATAGGACAGGAGATCTGCCCGCACCTCGCTAGATCCTCCTTCCCCGAGTTAGGTCCAAGCACAGAGTCTCTACACAGTCTATGCACAAAGCTCTAAAAATCACTTGCACTTAGCTCTGCCAGTCTTAACACACAGTATGCACAAAGACGATTACAAAAATTTTCACTAAGCCACACACATCCACTACTATTTCTTATATTTCTTATCTCCCTATTTATACATTAAAAAAAGGGCCTAAACATGGGCAAAGCCCATGGGACGACATCCCATACCCATTACATAAACCCTAAAACCCAAAAATCCCTCAAAAGTGGGGGAGATCCCACGATCTCCTCTTCTCTTGGGCACTCCATCTTCGACCAGCCTGTCGAAGTCCCAAAAATGGTCAAACACGACCAAGGTTCTCCAAAACATGGTCAAGGGCCAACACCTTCTCACAACTCAACATGCTGCTTGTTTGGACCTTCTAAGGGTGTCTTTATTTTGTCTAGGAATGCTATCATATCATTAATAAAGGGTTCCTCCTTTCTCCCACCCATTTTAACATATATATTGACAAAATTGAGTAGTGTTTAGAATAAGAGAGGCGCATTGTTATTAACATGGTCAAACTCCTCGTCATCCTTGTTTGAATATACCCCATGAGATTTTTCTTCTTGCAAAAACTATTGGTGATCTTAACAAGCAAATTAAAGTTCTTTAGGATTTGTGCAAACATTATGAGTTTAGCATCAATATTGACAAAACCAAAATAAATATAATTAAATCCAATAAAATAATTTATCCTCCAATTTTGTATGGTGATAACACCCTTGAAGAGGTCCTATCATACAAATACCTGGGAAAATATTTCAATTTCCATTTAAACTGGAACCATAATGTTGAGAAGAGAATCATTCGTGGTTGGAATGCCTATATAGTCTTGAAAATATATACTAAAACATTTTTGGATTGGGATAAGAAAATTTTCCTTTTTAACACCTTAGTTACCACAATTACTTTATACAAATGTTAAGTTGGGGCCTATAGCATCTTTAAAATTGAGAAAATCCAAAACTGCTTTATAACCTATAAGTTTAAAATTAAATGCGACACTGCTTACCATGTTCTCTTGATTGAAGCTAGTCATATGTTCATGGAGTCTAAAGCCACAATTAGATATCTATAATATAAAGATTAATTATTCAAGTTGATTAAGGGAACACTCTTGTTATTGCTTCTAACATGAGTAGTATCCTTCACATGTTCAAAAGAGGGAGGGCTAGAGACTTTGTGACTTGGATGAACTATTTTTTTTTTTAAAGAAACAGGAGAAAAATATATATTAAAAGGGTTGGGTCGGAGCTAACAACATAGTACAAACTTCAAAATCTTCAGCTTGCTAGCTACACTATGGAAGAAAGGAACCAAAATTGTGAGGTTGGATTTGGTGAAAGAAGACCAAGACTTCCTTGGATTTAAAATTACTACTTCCTGATTGCAAGAATAAATCCTTACAAATTGATTACACAAGAGAATGCAAAAAAAAAACATAATTAACTAACAATCCAAGCTATCCGATCACTATAAGCGATGTTACCCAAAGTTTGCTGGGAGCCCCCTAAGTTTCCCAATTCCTGATCTTTCTCTTTACAATTTTTGTTTTGTTTTCTTCCTCTTGTTAGAGGGAGAGAAGGGCGAGGATTCTTCTTTAGTATTTCTACATAGGAGGGGTATTTAATATATTCTCCCTCCCATGGATCTCCCATCTCAAGTCCCACAGAAGGATTGAGGGGAGCAATGAAAAACCCCAATTGGAGGCCTATCCACAAGACCAGGATCTGAGACCATCCCAGGTGAAGATGCACTGCCCCCACTTGTGGCCTCCTTACATTTAGATGAGTTTTTCATGATTCTTTTGTTATTTTATTGGATTCTCATATTTGGTCTCCATATTGTTCTAATGAGGAACATCCTCCACATAGTCCTCTGATTTTTCATCGTGAGATTCCAAAGCTTGATATCTATTATTGGAGGGAATAAATGGGAAAGCTTGAGGTCTGTGGTTAGGTTGAGCCACCCTAACCCGCTGTTTCTTATTCTTTCTTGAAACATGCTTGAATCCTTGATCCACATTATTCTGCAATAACTGAGATTCTTTAGCTTTGGGGAAACTTTTGGAGAAGTACCCATATTCATGACATTGTTACATTTGAAAGGAACCTGCTCGTAGTCCAGGGTCTGAAGATGACTCCAACCATCTATATTGAGATGAATATCCTTTGGTAATCCATTTGAAAAATCTATGTCTACACATATTCTGGTGCATGTGTAGGTATTTTCCTTTGGTTCAAAATGGGTTATAAATCAACCCAATTTATTTCCTATGGATTCGAAGGAGACTTCACCACAAAAAATAAGGGGGATGCATAGAATTCTGATCCAAACAAGAGTAGAAGAGATCTCCATATTTGGATTGAAGTCGAGGGTCCAATGGGAAAGAAAGATTCCCTTGGAACCTAAGAATAATGGGCCAAGTCTAAATATCTGGTCCCAATCTTCAATGGTTTTAAAAATAAATACATAAAATCCATTTCCGCAGTAAAAATCCAGAGGGTCTTGCTTAGGCCAATTCTAAAAAATGCATTTAAGAATTACCCTAGGACTGGGCCAGAGGCCTAAGAATTTATTGACTAAACCACACTCTCTCAGAATGATATAATTCTATTTTTCCACAGAGTTCCCTAATAAGTCCAGACTGGGAATGGAATCCGCTCGTTTGACACACCTACCCACTTCGATGGAGGGCCTATCCATGATGATTCAGACAATGAAGAGGATGGCCACAACCATTGAAAGACGCTACCAGAACATCACCAAAATAAAATGACACATAAAGGTAAACAAAGGCGACGAACTGAGATCCAAGGTTCTAGAGACCATTGAACAGTCAACCTGGGACACCATCGATTTCCAAAGACAATTTAAGAGATAATGAATAATTTGAGACGACGAGCTGAGGTGCAAGTTCCAGAGTCCAACAAACAGATGACCATGATGATGATGATGAATTCCAGAGGTGGGTGCAACGACAACGAACCAGGGATAACGGATAGGGAAAGTCATAGCCGCATCGACAATAGCTTGTGTTTCAAATCATCTTTTTTTTTTTATCCTTGATACTTGCAATTTGGATGAACTATTGTTTTTTTTTTTTTAAGTAAAAAGGTGAATCCTGTTATATTAAAACTTCAGAAAAAGAAATACACTTGACATACAGGTGCTAGTTGTCCTGCATATGCAGGAAACCAGGACAGCTGGCCTGTCCACAGTAGCATGCAAAATCAAACACCATGTTTTTCCACCCTTCCCGAAGGAAACCAGGGTGCATATCCATCTTCATCAACAGTTTAGTAAAACCTGTACTAACGCTAACTAAGCTAGTAACTAAAGAGCTATAGCTCTGATAAAAAACAAAAGAAATGGAGTTGGAGACCATATGAAACAGAAGAACCTATTCGCCGGAGTCCTCACAACCTTCCTTCACCTTGCCGCTGTTGACAGGAATGACATAGGGCTAAGCATAGGTGGGGCATTGCCATCGAGGTGTGGCCCTCGAGTAGGCTGCGTAAAGCATGTCCAAGTGTTGGCTAACGTGACGGCTCTGAAAATTTGATCATCCACCAGACTGCGTACCTCAAAGATCAGGTTCAGGTGATCCGGGTGTAGGAGTGGTGGCGGTGGCGACGACTTTGTTTCATCGTCCGTTTCCTGGTGACCCTGCGTCTTCCTCTGCGGCTGCAAGTCGACGTTGCATTCCGACAGCTCCTCCTCAACCAGGCAAGTGGCGAACTCTGCATTCGGAGCGTCGCTGGGGACGCG
>SNQJ01S0046732.1:83273-99059 GCA_010110895.2 Picea sitchensis | reverse complement strand
CAACGGTATAATACCTAATTTCTAGTTGTAAATCGATTATGTCATATTGTTTCTCATTCCAAAAGTCTAGTTTTTCAATTATATTTGACTCAGAAATCTCTAACTAGTTAGCAAATTCAGTACTAATATAATTATTACATTTACTTGGTGCAATATAAATAATGATATATTTCACTCCTAGTGTCCCTTTGAGTCTAAATAGCACTGAATGAGAGTTCCCCAAATATTTAGGGAATCTACTAGACTCCATTTTTCTCTCGTCAATAATTTTATTTATGAAACTTATATATCCCTTCGATAATTAATTGAATGCTCAAAGTGTAAAGGTCCCACTTCTCTTGCTTCCACTTATAATTTCTTTAATAATTTCAGACACAAACTTTTTTTCACATTCTTATCTAAGCTTTCCCTTCTATATATACATATATACTAGCTTCAATGAAAATACCCCTCTTTCTTACTTCTTCACCATAATAAATTTTTATAACTTAGACACTTTTAATTATCTTGATCCCTTTTGAAAGTAATTTTTTTATAATAAAATACCTCTATGTAGTACTTTTATTAAAAAAATAAATAAAAACCCTTTCACTTTAATACTTGAATTAAACTTGAACTTTAAAAGTATCCTTCTATATTTATTATCATTTAATTTCGTTATGAAAGTGCTTTACCACTCGATGCGACCCTTGGTGTATGGATATGTACGTATGATAAAGCACTTTCATAATGAAATTAAAGGATAATAAATATAGAAGGATGCGACCCTTGGTGTATGGATATGTATGTATGGTATTGGTGGATAGTTTAATGGTGTATGGATATGTATGTATGTATGGTATTGGTGGACAGAAATGTACGATGCATTATTGTTACACATAAAAATTTCACACTTGTATATAAAGTGTTGCATGTGGCGCAAATATCATGTTTTAAGTATTGCATTTGGTGAAAATGTCACATTCTAAGTATTGCAAGTTTCGTAAGTGTCGCACCTAAATTGTCGCAAGTGTCACAAGTGTCGTAACATGATTCATGCACTTTTTGTAAGTGTCGCAACTCAATTCACACCTTAGAAACATTTGTCATGATCTCCAAATCATGTTAGAGAGAAAATCCCCATCATTGGTAGTAAAAAACACATATTTTCTTTTGAAAATTCAACTTATTTTTTAACTTTTCAGAAGGGTGGCACTCCCATGCACTTCACACCAGGGTGCCATATACCTCATTGGTGCTCCCCAGAAGCCTACTAGAGGGCCCCATTAGTTGAATGGAGCCCCCCTAGAGTCTCTTGCAGGGCACCATTCCCCTAGATGGCACTCTGTCTCCTTGAGAACAAGGGTGCCATTCCCCTGCCATTCCCCTTGTCTTGGTGATTTTGCCCCTTTATTCTTTCTGTTTCTCAGTCTAATATTGAGGATATTTTTGCCCAGAGACTCCTTGAATATCTTTGACTTTGTTTGCATGAGAATTTGACATTCATCACTCATTTTATGTTTCTCCCTTAAGTTTTCAAATTTTCTCCTAGTTGTGGTCCCCTTGGGTTAACAAGATCCCTTGGTTCTTTCTGCCTTTGAGTTTGTCTGATCTTCATCTCACAAAGCTTTCAGATTGATTGGTTGTTTAGGACTTTTCATCAACTAGGGTTTGCAAAGGTTGCTTGGTATTGAGCCTTCTTGTCTTCATTTGAAACATCTCTCCTTTCTGGATGATTATGACTCTTTTACTTACCACAACTTAGCTTGATTTTTGTTTCTTACTGCCCATTGGTCGAATATTTTCGTGAGTGTTTGTCTTCTTTCTCTTTCAGTTCTCATCATCTTGAGTGCACTTTGTTTGATTGATTTTTTGCCTCATATTTATTTGTATCAAACATAGATGTCTTTCATTCCATTTGAAAGTTACCATTTTTTTTTTGCATATCTGCTTGCATACATAATCAAACGAAGAAATTTTGCATTCATTAGGAAGTTTGTTTTGGTTTATGTTTGGAAAAAGAGCTAGTTTTGCATGTGAATTTTGGTTTTCGGAAACATTTGCTTGGTAATTTGGCATAATCTTGAGCCCAGAAATCGAAAGTTGCAATATTGTTTTGAGTGCTTTCTTGTGTTAAGAAGAATAGAACTCTTCTCCTTCCCATACATAGAATTCATCGAAAAGAACGAACTACATATCATTATTTTGCATTCTTTTGGAGTCGAGTCTCTCTCACATCAACGGTTTCATCTCCATGAACCCTTTGAGTTAAAATCCATTAAAATCAACCACGTGCTAATAAAATCAACTAGAACGTTTTTTGGTTTTAGCACACCAACAATAACACATGATTAGGGTCTTTGGACTAGTAAAAGTGAATGAATTGTCCAAGATTA
This sequence comes from Picea sitchensis, assembly GCA_010110895.2. NCBI lineage: Eukaryota > Viridiplantae > Streptophyta > Pinopsida > Pinales > Pinaceae > Picea > Picea sitchensis. Next base: position 96,684 of record SNQJ01S0046732.1, on the reverse strand, counting down.
CTAAATAGACCATAGATCACTAAAGAGAAATCAAATCCAACTTTCGTATAAGCGTATCCGGGAACCCCCTCACATAGGGGCTAAACACGAGGTCACATGCGGGAGAGCAGCGAAGATTACCCCTCCAAAGGTTAACCAATCGTAGTGGAGGGAACGTATATTTGGGGTTGTTCTTGAGAAGCCACTGGTTTCATTTGGTCTCGATGCTTCATGAACTTCGAATTTGTTCGGGGTCCTCTAGGGTCTTACCGGTCCACTTGTCTTCATTTATCTTGAATAGCTTCGGAATTTGATATCCTTCCCATACATTGGGTCCCGAATGTAGATTGTACTCTCCTGGAGGCTGACTGCGAGTTGGTATCCTTAGTGGCCTTAACTAGGTATCTATAGAGGTGACTGTGGGGGGATTTCCACGGTAGTTGGGGAAGACGTCGTATCACACTCTCAGTACCCTTGGAGGGCGATCCCGTGAAAGAGAGGGTTTCTTGCACCGAGAAGGGATGTTACATGGAGGTTGGGGTAACTACTTCTCACTTCTTCCCTGGCGGCTTGATATCCCTTCTTCAGAATATCTTTCATTCTGTTGTTGCTTGGTTGATTGCTTTTAGTTTTCATAGGAGCGTGTTTCTTTGAATTTCGCAGTCAGACCTAGGATCAAAGATTTCACATTATATAAGGTATGGAACCTGATGTTCAGGAACCTCAATACAATATTTTTTATGAAGCAATGATCATAGATCACACTTCTGAAACTGAGGGAATCACTCTTGGAAGTGGCCAACATGTTGAGGAACCAGTCACGACCTTCGTAGAAAGCCTTGCATATTACACAAATCCTCTTTTTAATGATCCACTCAGCCTACCAATCATTGACCCACCATCTATGAGATATTCTGATGCCTTCTATTCTTACTATTTACCGCCCGATTCAACCACTACACCATCTTTTGGCATGAACCCACCGATTTTTGGTTTTCCTGAAGGACTTGGGAATTCATCTTTTTACACAAATCCTGTGGTTGATATTGCTGGTGCTTCTACTTTACTGGAAACATCGGTGACCTAGGTAACCCCGAATAAAACACTTTCTTATTCATCTCCCTTCATACATGAGTCAGGTCATATTCTTGCTTCACCATTTCCCCACATGCACACACCAAGTTCCATACTTTGTCGTTCCATTGGTCAAATAACCAGAAGTCAAGTCGTTCACACAACCACGGTCGCACAAGATACTCAACCTCCATATCATACATCGCAATTTAGTTCAACCTACATTGGAGGTCAATCTTCAATGGGAAGCCAACCTTCAGCTGGGGGAAACCTTTAGTTGCAGGGAAATTTTTTACTGGGGGGAAACCTACATGGTTGAAAAATCAACAAGCCTGGGGGAAATCCGCTCCTGCAAGTCATTCTATCCCTACTACCACTAGCTTGTATCCTGGACATCCATATCCAGTAGTTGTGAATCTTTTGTGGGCTCAACCCAATCTGACGGGAATTCCTCCGCAAGGAACTATGCCCTATCAATCTGTAAACCCCACGATCCCAATGCAATAGTCCCTTCCACCACCATTCATGGGGGGACAAACATGTCAAACATAGTACGTAGGAGGTCCATCTGTTCAGTCACAATACATAGGTGGAGAAACATGACAACCACCTTACTTGGGTGGACAACTCGGGAAGCTACTGTATATGGGAGGACCATCTAGTTTTGTCATCTCACCACACCTTGGATATGGTCCTACTAGTGTTCCCATGCAATATGGTTATCGCCAGTATCAAAATCCTAACTGACAATTACTGTTCTTGTCTACGTTAGATCTTCCAGATCCTCCTTTAACAAATGATCCCATACTTCATGCCCCATTTTGGCCCGCCATCCCTGCCAAATTACCGTCTAACATCCCAAAATTCGACGGAAAACCTGGGGAAGACCCTAACAATCATGTTATGAATTTCTATTTATGGTGTTCTTCCAACTCTTTGATGGATGATTCCATTCGTCTTATAATTTTTCAGAGAACACTTACAGGTGCCGCAACAAAATAATATATTGAGTTTTCGCGTAACTCCTTTTTCGACTTTAATTCTCTTTCCATGGCCTTTCTAACGCATTTTAAATTGCCTATACGTTATGAGACTTGTACACAGCTTTTGAACTCACTCCGAAAATCCTCTTCCACCCACATTTTTGATCATACTCATGAGTGGAGACGACAAAGACGGTTGATTAAATCTCCAATTCCAGACCAACTAATCATGGATTGGTGTACCAAGTCTCTCTTGCCTCCCATTCCCTGTGATGTTGCTTTGGGAAATGTTGTTACTGAGGATCGGACTATCAATCATGTGTAGTATTTGGACTTGGTTTACTCCCAATTCGACACACTTTTCAATCTGATTCCCTACGCTTCTCATCAGTCGAACGATCCATCAAGACCTTTTATGGAACCAAGTTCCATTCCAAAAACCACAACTACTTTCGATCCTGCTCAAACCTTTGAGGTGAATGCAGTCCAAGTCACTTCATCTCAACAACCAGGAGGTAAGAGGATAAATAAGGGTAAATCCTGTTAGCGATATTTCTTGTAAGGGGGGTGTTTCTCTCCGATTTTCAGGCCCTTGGTGTAAAATGCAGAGAAATGAGGTTTAAAAACCCCATTTGTGTTTTATTCAAAGGGCGCAGTCATGAGCGCCAAGCGTAGCACATAGAAGAAGTCCTTTTTCGGGCTTAAAATCAAGCGAGCGGGTATTTTGTTTTCAACGGAAAGGATCCATCGATGGAGAAAAGCAACGGTCGGTGAGTAATTGCAGTCAACCGAGTCGCGCCAAGTATAGCGCATAAGTTTTCAAGGAGGCGAACAGTCGGAATTCTCCATGGAGAACTCGCGAAGTTACGAGGGCCGTTGATCACGATCAGTTCAAGCGTGGGATTATTTATTGAACTCGGGGTTCGTGGGTTCAGAGGGCAAACCATATCCCTTTGGTTTAGCGAGGAGTCCGCAGTCAGCGAGGTAATGGAAAAGAAAGGAGCCATTGCCTCTCGGTATCACCGAAGGGGAGGTGCAGGTTGACACTCCGATTTCGTGAGGTCGCGAGTTGTGAGCACTAGTGCCAAGCGGTGCGGCGGAGTTGCGTTAATGGAGACGCCCGACAATAAAGAGCTATACACAGCCATGTGCTCAGCGTCACCGGACTACGTAAAGGGAGCACGAAGGATCTGCCTCAACTGCGGATTAAAGAGTTGCGAAGTGTTCAAGGGGAATTGACCATTCGCGACCATGGCGTCGGGACTTGAAGGGGAGAATGCCAGGTTGACCTCAACTCCGAGGTCCGCGAGGAGAGTTAGCATAACCTAACCCGGTAGTTATGTGTGGAGGGTGTTGACAAGGAAAGGATCCAGACCCGTATCGCCATCTCGATTATCGGGAGTTTGGAAAAGAGGCACCGAGGGTCTTCAACCCACGAACTTGCATGAGAGTCATGTGAGAAATGCGAAAGAGCCGTTAATGTTGGGCCCACGATACTAGTGCAAGGGTTGTATGAAGTATGATCGAAGAAAGCGAGCGCGTAGGGCCAGAGTTGTTCAAATGGAGAAATAATCATGGCCGTTAGTCTTTAAAAGCCAATACAACAGTTGATCATGGAGCAGTCTCAGCAATCCATCAGGGATGACTCTCGATGCATGAATCTAAGAACATGTAGATCTAGGCGTGGGATTTCGCACCCGGATCCTAGGTTAATCTGAGTGGACAAGTAGCCCAACACTCCGTGGTGCCTCTAAACTGCGTTGGTCACCACCTTATGCATATGTCCTCCATTGTGCCTCTCTCGCCACGTACCCAGCGCTCCTTGACACTTCCCATTGCCCTATCCATACCCATGGCATTTCTCATGCAGTGTCCATATACCACCTCATCCTCATAGGGTCTCATCCACAAATCCAGCATTTAGGTCCCCCTCACTGGCCAGTTCAACGAAGCGGCGAAATGACGCCGAAAAAGGATGGTGGCCGACTGGAAGCCATTCCAAGAAAAGCAATTATTAAGGTAGTTGGTGGGGGTTAGACATCATTTCCTTCCATAAAAAGAAGGTCGGGAAAGGACCAAACCTGGTGTTGTCAGTCCATCACAGCCAGAGATTTCGTCGACAAGCATTGCATGGGGCGGTCACACTTGTCGCATGTGCCTCTTGAAGAAGCTCCCTGCGATCAAACGTGGAACTCATGGTAGTCGTAATTCCGGTATGAAGTCAGTCCAAGTATATGTAGGCATTTTCCGTTTTGTAAGGGTCAATGGTAGAGCAAAGCTCCGATTAGCAGAAGTTTTAATATAAGCTCTAGTTCTCGGCTATGTATGCGTATGCTTGAGATTTCTTGTTTTATAACGGAGACGGTTTTCTTATCCCATCTAGTTCCATCTCATGCTGAGAGAGTTCATGATCGACTGATTTGCGTGAATCATTGTGACTGTGTTTTGATAAAGGTTTTATTGTAGCAATGTTATATTCTCCATTGTTTCTGCAATTTGGATATAAGAAGATGTTGTGTTTAGGTTTTCCTTCTACAGGCTATTATGAGCTCGATGCCTACAACATCCCTCATCTTTTCCTTATAAGTCTTCGCCTACTCACCCTTACTACAACTCAGCATGCGAAGTTTAACTAATACCCTAACCTACACATTGCATGTCTAGCCAGTTTGAGTTAAACGATATTGTTCTGAGTTTTCTTCTATTTGATCACCCTCTATAAACAAATGCGTGACATAAATTGATGGGCGATGGGGCTGCGCTCTCGCGCAATCGGATGACTTCTTCAACATTTAAGTTACGTTGCTTTGGGGATGAAGTTGAAAATTTTCAGTTGGTGACAGTGAGCCTCACGATTAGAGAGGTGCATCAGGCCGTGAGGAGCCTTTGAATATTGCTGCTGTGCACCTGGAAACTTCATTTTGATGAATCCACTGTGGTGAACCTACCGTTTTAATTGTGGATTTTAGAGGTAGACACACACAGTCCCATCCACAAAGCGCCTCTAACTATGCACAGTGAGCCATAGGAGGGAATTTTAAAGGAAAGGCCCCTCGAGGGAGGAGAGCTTCCATCGTCCCGAACCCGGTGTTGCTATCTCCTTAAGCCCAGAAACCCCTTTTTCTTCTCCACCGACCCATGACATACTGGATTTTCACGAGCCTCAGGTTTCATGAATTTGAAGTGTTCTTTTCTTGAGTTGTTTCCTCTTGGTTTGGACTAAGGGGGGAAACCCTTGTCACTTCCCTTACCCTTGTAAGCATGTTTCCAGTATCCCCGGTTCAAGATACTTCCCCTAGAGGTTCTCCTCCACCTAATATCCTATGGCAGGAGAAAATCCCCTATGACTAGAATGGAGGCTATTATAGCTACTAGGTATGCTCCCCCTTGTGTTACCTCGACCTCTCAGTACCCTTCCAACGGATGGCTACCTCAAGAAGCTGCCCAAGTTTACAGGCGAGGGGGACATATCTATAGAAGAAGTACCTTGAAGCCTTTTCTGAGTTTTAGAGACGATCATGTTATCATGCATGCGGATATTATTGGATGAGGATTTTTGTCCATAGTCTTGAGGGTGAGGCTAGAAATGGTTTAGGGCCACCGCCTTCTGGATCTATTAATGGGATTGAGGCTTTGGATAGTGCCTTTGTGAGACAATGGGAGACAAAAGGACTTCATGTATTAGATGAGTGAGTTTGGGTCTTTGAAGAGAAAGGAAGGAAGAGTGCATCTCTGACTTCTCCAAAATATTTAATAAAATGTAAAATAAGATCCCATTGAGATAAATCCCTCTGAAGCCTCTGCGAATGCTTATTCCAGTGCTTTTGATCTCGATTTCTGCCTCTGTTGAGGGAAAGGAGAGCCACCCCCCTGGCTCACATGCAGGGGATGTCATGATAGGTCCTAACATATTGAGTACGTTGACCGACTGGGAATAAGGTGGATGAGTATCCAAGAGGAGAGCGAGGCCTCCCATCCATCCCTCCCCTTCCTCTTGGTGGATGGGGAGTAGCTTCAGAAATCTTGAAATCACTTTGGCTAGGATGGAAGGTGGGAGTTAGAAAGGAATCCCACATCATGGCCCAGAATACGATACTTGAGAGGTTTGGAGACTTGAGCAACAATACCTGAGACTTTGCCAAAGGAACAACGAGGCTGAGAGACAAGGATGATCGGAGGATTCAGACCCCTCTCGAGAATGGCCTAGTTTCTCGTGAGGAAGGGGAGGAGGTGAATGAACTCAACCCTGAGATCCACCGCATCGAAGACACTCCCCCATTTCCTCATTTGGCCATGAAATGCGCATGAGGGAATCCTTATCAACACCAAATCAACAGGCGAGAGTTGAGTAAAAGGGGAAAAGGCCAACAACACTCCTACTTGAGATACAATCTTAAGTCAAAAAAGAAAGATGGGAATTTTGATAGCCAATATCAATCCCTCATGGCAGAAAGGCCTACTAAATCAGCAGAAGCTATTGAAAGAAACTGAGAGATGCTTAGCCGTTAGCCAAGGAACTGTCTGGGGTAGGGAGAGATCTAAGTCTCTCTCTCCTCCTTTGGTTTGAGCATGTGAGATTGGAAGATTAGGTTCTGCATACCCCTCTAGAGACAATTAAAATGAAGGTTTCAAAAGAGTCCCTCTCCAAAATTTTGCTACAATCAGGCCCCCAACTTTCCCTCAGACTCCATAAACCTCTAGGATGAAAAGCCTGCGATCATCCCTAGGTCCCATGGTAGAAGTTAGAGATGACTCATCCCCTCCTTTCTACACATCCCTAAACATGCATAAGGGTGCTTCATAACTACCTCATGGATGGGGGCTGTAACCTTATGCCCAAAATAGTCTGGCATGGAAGAATTGGAATTTGGAAGTGATGAGAGAAACATCATGATTTGTACTCTTTGATTCAAGGAGGGTTCAATTCCTTGGAGTCATCAAAGAGGAGCTTGGTAGTCTCTTTATTTCAGTTGCCAGTAAAGAGTGTGGTCATGGACATTGTGGTGGCGGTCTTCCCCCTAAGTTTGGCATCATGTTATCCAGGTCTTGGATTAAAAGACTTGGAGGAACATTACGGATGGACCTCACATATACCCACCACCAGGTCTTTGGAGGGGAACACGGAGGTTGTACATAGAAGCCCAACTAGACTATTGTGGGTGAAACCAAACACCACCAATCATCCCATATTTTCACTTAACGATTTGGGGTCTAGTTTATTGAATAAAGTGCTATGAAGCTACTTCAAATAAAAAGCAACCCTTATTTGATCATGGGCCACCTCCTCCAAACACCTCCATTTGGAAAATGTTTTTCGTTGGAGCTTCTTCTAGCGAAGGCGCTGGAGTGGTTTCATATCACCTTCTTTCGAGACCATATCCCTGTCATCTAAGTTGGAATTTGAAACCACCAACAATGTGGCGAGTATGAAGCTCTTGATGCGGGTATATGAGAACACCAAAGAAATGTGAATAAGGGAGATGGCAGTGTTAGGAGATGTTGAATTGATAATCCAACAAATTCCGGGGAATGTCTATTGGGCGAGCATCCTTGGCTTTCGAAGTTCTGAGGAATTAGGTATGGTATCTGATTGATAATTTCTTCTTAGCTTTCAACATTTCTTTTGTCCCAAGGATAATGCTTGATTGATTCCTTGAAATTTTCGGCCAATCTTTTGAATCCCCTCTACTTGAAGATCATGTAGGGTCGAAATAAGATACAGGCCATCTATCCCGGACAATGTAAAGCATTAAAAGGTATTCAAAGGCGATCTTGAAATCAAAAAAATTATCTTGATCCAGGTTGATGAGTTTTCTGCATTGCACATTGAGAAGGACCCTGATCCTGAAGGCGACCCTCACTCTGAGGTATTTTTTAAATAAAATTGTTAATCACCATATTTTTCGTTTCCCAACAATAACATTCCAAAGGGACTAGTCCCTTTAGAAGAGGCTGTTCGATTGGAATGATGTGGCGATAAAAGATAAGATTTTAGGAGGAAATACTCATACATCAAAGTGCAACATTGGCACACAAGAGAACTAAGTTAAATCAAGTTGTCAAACAACACGACCCCGAGAATAGAGGGCCTAGATACAACTGAGAACTATTAAGAGAATTTGTGATGTGTTTGCATGGACCTATGAAGACCCTCATTGGTATACCTAAGGGGTAATATGGGGTACCTAGGGAGGTACCCAATGGGGGTGTAGTTATGTGTTATTAGTGAAAGTCATTTAATATATGGGAATGTGGTCATTCAATGTAAGGTGGACTAGGTCCCTATATTAATAAAGGCCCACTATGGTGGTTGGATGTAATAAATGAAGGCTCTCTAGGGTTCTAGGAGATGGGAGGCTATATAAATAGAGATCTAGGCAATGTAATGAAACATAGTGAAGAATATTGTGATTGTACATGAAAAGTTGCTTGAGGATTTTTATCCTTCCATAGGATTAATATGGTGTTACCCTACCTCAGGGTTTTCTATTTCTTGTGTTCATGTTATGGTGAATGGTTTATGGTTTATTCTTGGTTATTTTTGAAGTATATTTGTAGATCTGGTTGGGTGCCAACAAGTGGAAGTCGAATATTGAAGTTTTAAAATCACCGCAAAATTTTAAAGGGATTTTTTTTTTTTTTTTTTTTTTTTTTTTTTTTTTATTTTTGTAGCAGTTGGAGGATAAATTTTCCCAAGAAAGTTATAGATCTGAGTTCCTCACAATTTCCTTAATTTAAAAACAAAATCAGCGAAGCAGTCCGGAAGTGAAGTTATGAGCATTTTAACTTCTACAGTTTTTTAGGGTTTTCAGGAAAAAGCGATTTTTTGTAGTAACTTATTGCTCTATTTTTTGGGGTTTTTCATAGAAGGATGTATTTACGAGTATGATGGCCCTAGTATTGAATCATTCATTAAAGAAAAAAATCGGTATGGGGAATGCTTAGCACCATTGTGTAGCTCTCAAATTGCAAGGTGTTGTTGCCATTTGGTGGAAATCACTTGATTATGAGGAGATGATGAGACTTTCCAATGTAGAATTTGAAAAAATATTGTTAGATAGATGGTCTCATGGAAAATGAGGATAAAGAGAGAACCAAAAGTATATTTTCATGTGAAAAAGCTATATTACAGTTCTTGGTTGTATTCATAAAGAAAATATCGTTGACACATTAACCCTAGTTGCATGCATAATTTTATCAATGTTAATTTGGCCAAAATATTTCATGTTTATACAAAGAATATTCATAGAACATAGGTTGAGGGTGAAATGTTCAAATTTTAGGGTTGAAGATTACCATGGATAAATATGTGTTACATTGATTTTATACTATGGATATGGATGAAGTGGATATTGTTTTGGGATATTCTTGGATGGTCAGGTGGTACCATTAATATTAATGTGCAAAGAAGTTTTAAAGTTGTGGTACAAAAAAAATCACATTAGGATGTGTCTTTTAGTAAGAAAAATGGACCCATGGAGGCTATCACAAAAGTTATTGTCCAATCTGAAGTTGAATGGAGGCCGAGTCTACAAAGGAGATGAAACAAAACTACAATAAGGACATAATAAGGAAGCTAATGAGGAGGTCCTAAATTTGACTCAAAGGCACAAGTGTTGTAGATTTGAAGAAAAGAGAACAAATTCCTACAATTGTTGTATATGCATGCATCCACATCATATAGAGATGCAAAAGTCATCAAGGCAAGGGGCATGTGCATGAACACATTTATGCAAATAAAGGAATACCAGACGAGAAAGATCTGGATAAGGAAATGAGACAGCCCGGTGACATGATGTAGAGAAAGATAAGGGTGCAAAAGGTAGCAGATAAACACTTGTTCCACTTCCATTGGGATGGATGGATGGTCATACTTGAAAGGTACAGAGTTGGCTACATTGCTTATTTGGTCATATTGTATAGTTTCTTCTAATGTTTAGAGGATGAAACATGTGAAGGGGGATGGAATGTGGTATACCACAGGGAGGTAATATGGGAACACAGGAGGTACCCAATGAGAATAACAGTTATGTTTATTAGGTGGGAAGTCATTTAATATGTAGCAGAATGTAGGGTCATTCAATGTAAGGTGGATAGGTCCACTATATTAATAAAGACACTATGGTAGTTGGATGTAATAAATGTGAGAAGGCTCTAGAAGGTTCCTATGAGATAGGAGGCGCTATATAAAGAAGTCTAGGCAATGTATTAAGAGCAAATTGAAGAATATTGTGATTGTACACAAGCAAAAGGTTGCTTCAGGAATTTTATCCTTCCATAAGGATTAATATATGGTGTTACCCTACCTCGAGGGTTTTCTCTATTTCTTGTGTTCATGTATGGTAAAATGGTTTATGGTTTATTCTTGGTTATTTCAGAGGTATATTTAGATCTGGTATAGGTACTTAACAACCTCAAGACATATGACACATCGTCATTGAACACAAGATCCCGAGGAAAATTTAAACCATTTAGGAAAAGCTAAGACAGGATAAACCCTATGTTACTTTTGTCATGGGAGAGAAGTGAAGAATTTGTTATATTCCCAAATCATTGTCCCTTGAGATATTACGAATGGGTGGCCAATTTGGTCCGATAAGAAAGAAAGTGGAGAAATTAGGCTCTGCGTTGATTTTAGGACTTTGAACATGAGCTCAAAGAAGAACAATTATCCCCGACCTAGGATGGAACACATGTGCGGAGGGTGAGAGTGGTTACCATCGGGGATATCCATGATGATGGTTTTTTTGGTTATAACGGATATCAATCATGCAGGGGCGAGAGAAAAAATGACCTTCACCACCACTCCTTTAGGGCACATTCATGTATGCAAAATTCCCTTTGGATTGATAAACACGAGGTAACATTTCATCGGGCCATGGATATATCCTTCATTAGGGAAAAAGATCAATTTGTGGCGATCTATCTGGATGACATCCACAGAGTCTTCTCCGAATTACGACAAAGAACCTTCTTGTCACTTGAGAAAAGTGTTCTTGAAGTGTTGGAGGTTTGGCCTATCCTTAAACCCCCCAAAATCTTTGTTTGTTATGAAGGAAATTGTTAGATCATATAAAGTATCCAACACAAGGGTAAGTTGATCGGCAGGGTGGAGGCAATTCAGACCGTGTCACTTCCCCGATCTAGAAAGGAAGTTCAAGTTTTTTAGGGAAAATTAACTTTTCGAGGAGGTTCGTCCCAAATTTCCACGAGATGGTGAAACACATCATAGCCATGCTGGGAAGGAAAATAGTAAATGTTGAACACAAGGAATCTTTTATCCAAATAAAGGGCATTAGCGAGGCACTTGTGATGGAGTCCGATTATTCAAAGGACTTCTTGATTTTCTTTTGCTTCTTGTTGTCTGATGGCAGTGGTACGATTCGCGAGAAAAATGGGAAGGACTGACAAAAAAACCCATTTTAGTTTCTTAGCAGACATTGAAAGATCACGAAAGTTTGAATGCGAGATCTCATGGAAAGCTTGAGGTCTATGCCTTGGTGAAGCTCTAAAACTTCGAGACTCTATGTCTTACTCAAAGAGAAGAAGTGATTTCCTCACGTTCCTTGACCCTCATGAAGGACATCCTTATACAACATGACATAGATGGGAGAAGAAGGTAAATGGATTGCCAAGATCCACGAGTTTGATGGAGATTAAGCCCACCAAGTTGATAAAGGGGTAGGGTTTAGCCAAGATGCTAGATGAATCAATTACAAAGCCTTGGGGATTAACTACCATTCATTTTTGTTCAGAAAATCAACAAGTTGAGTCATCCAACAAAGGTTCTCGGGGTGACTTATCGCTAGCGAGAATGCACCTGGTATAGGGATATTTTGTATTTTTTGCAGAGTTGGAAACCTCTGATGGAGTGAGAAAAGAGTAAAGGCAAGATATTTAAAGCTCAAGGAGGTCAGATACTGCCTCATTGACAAAGCCTTATGTTTGGAAAGACCCTTTAGGGGTATTTTTTAAGGTGCCTAAATCCACAAGAGGCCCATAAAGTTATGTTTGATTTCCATAGTGGCCTTTGTGGAGGTCATCATTTCTGGATGGCCATGGCTCATAAGATCCTCTGGGCTGGGTATTAATGGCCTATTTTGTTTACTGATGTCTGCAGGTAAGTTAGAGCTTGCATCAAATACCAAAAATTCTTAGGAAAGCAGCGGCTTGAATACACATACTGAGCACGGTAGCCTTCAGCACTGCCTTTTTCAGGTGGGGGCTTTTATGGAGACTAATTGTTGGAGTCACGGACACTAGATCCCTAGATCCACCTAGATCTAGAACAAAACAAGGCCGAGGACATGACTCTTTCCTAAGTTATGACCATTGAATTAGCTAGTGGGAAGGAACAAGTAAAATACCTTAATATCACTTCCCCTGGTCCTGCATTGCTCCGGCTTGCTCGGTGCTCTCATGAGGGTCCAGAGACCAAGAGACAACACAAACCAACCAAGTGAAGATAGAAAATATATTCAACTATCAGCTTATGTGTATGATCAAGGAATTACACAATAAAGTGAGAATGAGGAATTACACAATAAAGTGAGAATGACTTTATGGGAAAGGGACATGCCACTGTATCATAATAATTGAAAGTAGAAGATACAACCTGATTGCCTTGATGTCGCAAGATTCATTTCAGTGGCTCTTGGCTCCAACATACACACTTTCTCAATCCTTGCATGAAGAAGATCAAATCCTCTTGATAGACTTGCTAGAGTCTCCAAGCTCCTGTTCAAGCTAAGTCCTTCCCACAATTCTTTCACCAATTCTCCAATGAATCTTGCTTAACCTTTTCCATGAGAAATCCATCAATATATATGAGAGAATGAGATGGTTACTTGGATAAGAATGATCCCACAATATTAGGAAATCCAGTACAAGGATAACCATTTGAATGCCAACCCATTCTTTTAGAAGATTCCCTTCTAGAACCATCGATAATTCCTCCTTTTCCAAGCTTTAGAGAAAGTTCGCACCCTAGCTATGTAGCACAGTGAGAGAAGTTCACACCCTATATTAAGGTAGCCTGCGAGAATGGGTCATTCTTGCACCCTGGGATATTAGCAACCTGCGAACTCTCTTCAAAAGTAAGTTTTCTGGGAAGAGATGAATGCCATTTTTCTCAGGAGAAAGTTCTTATGAGGAGCCTGAGTACACCATCATGATGACCAAAATCATGGGTAACAGAATGCCCCCCAAAGTATGAGGCCGAAACCAGTGACAACCGAAAGACTTTGTAAACTGCATGTGTGTGTCGGAAACTAGGAACGCACCTAATCGAAAACCTGCGAACAACCAAGCATCTGCAGAATATCAAATATACTAATTCTGAGGTAGGCATTCCCATACTCAGATCACAGAAGGAT
>SNQJ01S0046732.1:63987-77640 GCA_010110895.2 Picea sitchensis | reverse complement strand
AATTTAAAATTAATCTTGATTTATCAAGTAATAAGAGGTCAAATCAATGGAGGTGTAAACTTTTTAAATAATATTAAATTTTGAAGAAAAGTTTACATATTATGGATTTAATATCTAGTGCCTCATAGATTAGGGTTAAGATGACTTTAAGTTGGTTTATATGTATATAAATAAAGAGAATGGACTAAATATTCTTCAAAATACCATTTGTTTATTTAAACATAGTTGAAATTAAAGTACCAAGTTCATTTTGGTTTTAGTAAGTCAAGAGGTCTTGGAGAGTAATATAATTGGGAAATTGGGTAAAGTTACATTTCATACTATTAAGGGTGAGGGCATGTTATAGCTATATTTCATATTATTAAGGGTAGGGTAAGTTGCGAGGAAATGTTGCTCATCTTCAACTTCCTTTGTATTACAATTTTTTTCTACTTTGCTCATTGCAAGGCATTCTTTTGGTTATTTCAACTACCACTTTCAATATGGGGTCATGAGCATTCGTTTTGATTTTAGCAATATTCATTTTGTTTTTAAAGTTCATAATGTTTAAAAAATAATTTTGATGTGTCGAATCAAGATTCATTAAATCTTCATAGTATTTCTACTTCCTCTTACTGGGTATATATAAGATCTAATATTATTGATATAATTAATTTGAATGTCTTCACTTTTGTAACAATAGTTCATCCAAATTGCAAGTATCAAGGATAAAAAAAAAAGATGATTTGAAATGCAAGCTATTGTCGATGCGGCTATGGCTTTCCCTAGTCGTTATCCCTGGTTCGTTGTCGTTGCACCCACCTCTGGAATTCATCATCATCATCCTGGTCGTCTGTTTGTTGGACTCTGGAACTTGCACCTCAGCTCGTCGTCTCAAATTATTCATTGTCTCTTAAACTGTCTCTGGAAATCGATGGCGTCCCAGGTTGACTGTTCAATGGTCTCTAGAACCCTGGATCTCAGTTCCTCGCCTTTGTTTACCTCTGTGTGTCATTTTCTTTTGGTGATTTTCTGGTAAGGTCTTTCAATGGTCGTGGCCATCCTCTTCATTGTCTGAATCATCATGGATAGGCCCTCCGTTGAAGTGGGTAGGTGTGTCAAACGAGCGGATTCCATTCCCAGTCTGGACTTATTAGGGAACTCTGTGGAAAAACAGAATTATATCATTCTGAGAGAGTGTGGTTTAGTCAGTAAGTTCTTAGGCCTCTGGCCCAGTCCTAGGGTAATTCTTAAATGCATTTTTTAGAATTGGCCTGAGCAAGACCCTCTGGATTTTTATTGCGGAAAAGGATTTTATGTATTTATTTTTAAAACCATTGAAGATTGTGACCAGATATTCAGACCTGGCCCATTATTCTTAGGTTCCAAGGGAATCTTTCTTTCCCATTGGACCCTCGAATTCAATCCAAATATGGAGATCTCTTCTACTCTTGTTTGGATTAGAATTTTGTGCATCCCCCTTATTTTTTGTGGTGAAGTCTCCTTCGAATCCATAGGAAATAAATTGGGTCGATTTATAACCCATTTTGAACCAAAGGAAAATACCTACACATGCACGAGAATATGTGTATACATAGATTTTTCAAATGGATTACCAAAGGATATTCATCTCAATATAGATGGTTGGAGTCATCTTCAGACCCTGGACTACGAGCAGGTTCCTTTCAAATGTAACAATGTCATGAATATGGGTACTTCTCCAAAAGTTTCCCCAAAGCTAAAGAATCTCAGTTATTGCAGAATAATGTGGATCAAGGATTCAAGCATGTTTCAAGAAAGAATAAGAAACAGCAGGTCAGGGTGGCTCAACCTAACCACGGATCTCAAGCTTTCCCATTTATTCCCTCCAATAATAGATATCAATCTTTGGAATCTCACGATGAAAAATCAGAAGACTATGTGGAGGATGTTCCTCATTAGAACAATATGGAGACCAAATCTGAGAATCCAATAAAAGAACAAAAGAATCATGAAAAACTCATCTAAATGTAAGGAAGCCACAAGTGGGGGTAGTGCATCTTCACCTGGGATGGTCTCAGATCCTGGTCTTGTGGATAGGCCTCCAATTGGGGTTTTCCGTTGCTCCCCTCAATCCTTCTGTGGGACTTGAGATGGGAGATCCATGGGAGGGAGAAGATATTAAATATCCCTCCTATGTAGAAATACTAAAGAAGAATCATCGCCCTTCTCTCCCTCCAACAAGAGGAAGAAAAGAAAAGAAAAATTGTAAAGAGAAAGATCCAGAATTGGGAAACTCAGGGGGCTCCCAGCAAACTTTGAATAACATCACATATAGCGATGGGATAGCTTGGATTGTTAGTTAATTATGTTTTTTTTTTGCATTCTCTTGTGTAATCAATTTGTAAGGATTTATTCTTGCAATCAGGAAGTAGTAAGTTTAAATCCAAGGAAGTCTTGGTCTTAATTCACCAAAGCCAACCTCACAATTTTGGTTCCTTTATTCCATAGTGTAGCTAGAAAGCTGAAGATTTTGAAGTTTGTACTATGTTGTTAGCTCCGGCCCAACCCTTTTAATATATAGTGTTCCCCTGTTTCTTTAAAAAAAACAATAGTTCATCCAAGTCACAAAGTCTCTAGCCCTCCCTCTTTTGAACATGTGATGGATACTACTCATGTTAGAAGCAATAACAAGAGTGTTCCCTTAATCAACTTGAGTAATTAATGTTTATATTATAGATATCTAATTGTGGCTTTAGACTCCATGAACATATGACTAGCTTCAATCAAGAGAACATGGTAAGCAATGTCACATTTAATTTTAAACTTATAGGTTATAAAGTAGTTTTGGATTTTCTCAATTTTAAAGATGCTACAGGCCCCAACTTAACATTTGTATAGAGTAATTGTGGTAACTAAGGTGTTAAAAAGGAAAATTTTCTTATCCCAATCCACAAATATTTTAGTATATATTTTCAAGACTATATAGGCATTCCAACCACCAATGATTCTCTTCTCGACATTATGGTTCCAGTTTAAATGGAAATTGAAATATTTTCTCGGGTATTTGTATGATAGGACCTCTTCAAGGGTGTTATCACCATACAAAATTGGAGGATAAATTATTTTATTGGATTTAATTATATTTATTTTGGTTTTTTCAATATTGATGCTAAACTCATAATGTTTGCACAATTCCTAAAGAACTTTAATTTGCTTGTTAAGATCACCAATAGTTTTTGCAAGAAGAAAAATCTCATGGGGTATATTCAAACAAGGATGACGAGGAGTTTGACCATGTTAATAAAAATGCACCTCTCTTATTCTAAACACTACTCAATTTTGTCAATATATATGCTAAAATGGGTGGGAGAAAGGAGGAACCCTTTATTAATGATATGATAGCATTCCTAGCCAAAATAAAGACACCCTTAGAAGGTCCAAACAAGCAGCATGTTGAGTTGTGAGAAGGTGTTGGCCCTCGCCCAAGTTTTGGAGAACCTTGGTCGTGTTTGACCATTTTTGGGACTTCAACAGGCTGGTCGAAGACGGAGCGCCCAAGAGAAGTGGAGATCGTGGGATCTCCCCCCCTTTTGAGGGATTTTTGGGTTTTAGGGTTTATGTAATGGGTATGGGATGTCGTCCCATGGGCTTTGCCCATGTTTAGGCCCTTTTTTTAATGTATAAGTAGGGAGATAAGAAATATAAGAAGTAGTAGTGGATGTGTGTGGCTTAGTGAAAGTTTTTGTAATCGGCTTTGTGCATAGTGTGTGTTAAGACTTGCAGAGCTAAGTGCAAGTGATTTGTAGTGCTTTGTGCATAGACTGTGTAGAGGCTATGTGCTTGGACCTAACTCGGGGAAGGAGGATCTAGCAAGGTGCGCGCAGATCTCCTGTCCTATGCGGAGTTAGCTTTGTATCTTTGTGCATGTAAGAAGGTTGGAAGAGCCTAATAAAGAAGAGAAGAGTTGGTGGACATAGCCCCACAATGGGGTGAACCATGTATATCATGTGTTGATGTGCTTTGTGATATGATGTTCAGGTTGTTTATGTGCTTAATTGCTTAATATAGATGTATGATAGATCTAGCTTATGCTTAGTGCTTTATGATGTGAATGAATGTTAGATCAACTGTGATGTTATGTGCTGAATGGTTATATATGCTTGGATCTTGGTTGTTACTGTGTTGATCTATAACTAGGGTTTAACCTGCAATGTAAATAAAAGGGTTAAAGACTAATGAATGTTATTGGCTAATTGCTCTGTTAAGTACTGTGATCACAGATATTTGTCCCAGCTAGGTTGTAGACACTTGATTCCTACAACCCCCCTGCCTCTACCTTGGGTGAAACTTCATCTGCTTCGTAGGTGTTGTCCAAAGGGTCAGTAGTTAGGGTTTTTTTGGTGCATTGTTGAAGCGTTGAACCCTGGGTCTGCCCCTATGCCAACAAATGGTTTCATTGTCAGGACTGAAACTGCGATTGCTGGGAACTGAAGAAAAGAGAAAGTTATGTGCGTAGATATGTTGATGTAGTGCACAGTATTCTACTTGACTTGTGAAGCTCTGTGCTAAGAAGGGAACCAGATCTGAAGAAAAGAGGTAAGATCTTAAAGCTTTGTGCTCTAATAAAGGTAAGATAGTAGAAATTTTTGTTTCAAAAGAATGGATCTAGGCATGTTTGATAGATTTTGTCCTAGTCTGAAAACTAGGGCACGACTAGAAGAGAGGAGACTTGATATGAATAGATTTGATATAAATAATGAAAGATATGTTATTCCTATGCATAGAAAGAATTTTTGGACTAACAAGTGGATGCAGGATCCTAGAAAGAATCTTTTCCGGATTCATCACTATGATCCCAGTGCGCAGTACAGGAAAGGTTGGGGATCGTTTAAGAGAAAGAGAGGATTGACTCTTTGTTACAGTTGCAGAAGACTGGGACATCTTGCTAAGGAATGCCCTGGTGCAGGTCCTATTTGTCTTTGTTGTAAATTTGTTGGTCATGAGGTTTTGGATTGTCCTAGAATGATTGCCAAAGTTGAAAAGATGAATATGAGACAAGAAAACCATGAAGAAGGTCAAGAGACTAAGGATATGCTAGAACACTAGAAAGAATCAGAGACTATATTATTCCAGATGAAAGAAACCCTGAGTGATCACAGAGACATCAGTTTACCAGATATCTTAAAAGAGGAGGAGTGTATAGAAATACGAATAGGAGACTTCAAAATAGACTGTGTTCTGGATGAGGAAACACGGGTGAATATCATGATAGAAAGTACTTGGGAAATTTTGGGAAAGCCTGCTATGATTCCTTCATTAGGAGGAATAGGATTGTTTAAAGGAAAGATGATAACCCTATGTGGAATACTTACTCATGTACCTATGATTGTTCATGGACCATCGACTGAAGAAGACTTTGAGGTCATTAAATTTGTTGAGAACAACACTCCTTTTGAACTTTTGTTAGGAAAGACTTGGATTGAGGAAGATCATATCCAGAGGAAAGCAGAAGAAGAAGCCACAGAACAGAAAAAGAAAGAATTAAGGGATTTCATGGCTAGGAGAATAGTGTGCTTAATAGAAGAACAGGAGGCCAAGTCGAAGCAACTAAGGGCTAGAGAACTAGTTGTCGAAGTTGAAAGAACGCAAGAAGGATTAAAGAACCTATCCATGCATTAGAGAAGAGCACCAACCCCTGAAGTAATAAGAGAAGAGGTATTCCACTTAAACCCTATGAACGACCCTCAGCAGTGCAAAGTTACTATGCTAAGAGCGGATAAGAATAAGAATGGAAAGAGGGATCCAGCGACTTAGATCACACGAAAGAATGCCAGAAAGCTCAGCAAAAAGAAAGTAAAGCTAGAAAAATGGCACGAGGTTCCAGTGAAGACTTCACAGGAAGCAGGCTTGCAAGACTTGAACCTCGTCGGAATAGCAGAATAGCACAGAATGGCACTTCTCCATGGCAAATCAATATGACCGTTGGAGGCGTCCCGACTGTTAGAACGACGCTCCGGAATGGCTAGAAACACAATTATTGCCATAAATATTACCATTGGACCATTGGGACTGTGCCATAATAGATGGATTGAGGAATTCCTACCCATTGGAGGAATCTGTTATGACTTTGTCTATTTAACCCGTTGAATGTCTCACCGGGGACACTTTTGCAAATTGTGATTATCCAAGCTAACATAGAACTAATTACCACTACGCTATGATTTTGAGACCTCGCCACCTGTTTTACTTATCTTGAGAATCTAGTCGCCTACCCAAGACATTTGATCATGAGCGTGCATGTCGGGCGACCTTAGCACAGTAGAGAAGTCCATCGAAGAAATCTTGATCGACTTATGGCTAAGAAGGTCATGTTCTTGGGATTACAGGCCTCATTGACGGGAGGATTGCAAGCATCCCCCTCGACTGCATGATGATCAAGTCGATATGGGCCATCACGAACCATGATGTAGAAAATAAGCAAGCACTACGATGACCTGGTGAACGCAAAGCTCATCCTGTCGATCTTACCCGACTACACCCCACCTCTGGCTAGCACGGTTAGTCATGACAGTGTTCCAAGATATTTCGAGTACACCCTCATCACTACATACCTCCCGAAGGGGATACGCGCAGTGGGAACGCAGCTAGGATTGATCCCTAACCTTAAGATCAGCGAATTTAACCTGGTAGATAGGAAGAATTATGCGTTTCTCGCACTGCATAAGTACTTGACAAAGAAAATAGGGAAGAAGTTGAAGATAGTCCCCTAGCCATGGACTAAGGAGATCGTGAGGTCCACCATCCTCAACGTCATGAAGATACCCCACTTCAGCAGACATCGGGAGGTTAACGCGTGTGTTAAACTCCTCCTGGAGTGATACCATGGAGGTTATCTATGGTTAGATAGGTGTGTGACTGTGGATCTGGCGTTGATCCACTTGATCACTGGATTAATCATGCAAGGACCAAACCCTCACCAGTTCTATTCAGAGAAGGATGCAAATCGCGCCCTGGCACAACAAATAAAAGACACCTACGACAATGTGGAGAAGGGGAAGTGGGGCTACAAGGTAGCCTCCATCCAAGATGGCACAGTGCACCTAGATTGCCAATTGATCACTGGTAAGCTCATCAGGAAGAATAGACCAACCCAAGTCACGGGGTTCGTCGTCGACCTCGCAGGAAAATGCGTTGAAGGGATGCAGATGAACTGGGCGAGCTACCTCGTCAACCAGTTGGAGAAGGATTTTTGTGAAGCACAGGACCAGGGATACGAGTTTCACTTCAGCTGGTTGTTGATTCTCATTTCCTTTGTCGCTTAGGAGATGCCAGAGGGAGTGACCTTCCTTGACGTTGAGCCGTCCGAACCACTGGTCGCGAGGTTCACTACCTTGTGGTATTCGAGTGACATGGAGAAGCAATGGCATTCAAATGCGGTGTTCCATGCATATTACTTACAGCTGAAGAGGGCCATTGAATCCTTCCCTCGCATGATACCGAATACACTCCATAGGTTCAAGCCACTTGCGAAGTTCCGCATAGACATACACTTCATATATATCACTACACGCGGGGATGAAAACAAGGAAGAGTTGCATTCCTATTACAAACTAGCCGAGGAAGATATGGAGGAAATAACCAAGGAATGGCCTGCAGAATTCCTTGTACCAATCGAACAGACAGAGCTCTCCGACCCCAACATCATCGGAAATCTTGTGGTCACCCGAGAAGAATATGATGGACCAAGCAGGGCTAAGAAAATGAATAAGAAGGAAGAGGTGCAGGAAATAAACAACACATTGGAGAAAACTCCATCTGATTCACCTAGAGGAGGAGGAAATGACAAATTAAACCAGGAAGAGGAAGGGGAAGAAGACAAGCAGGAAAAGGGCGAAGTGACACCACCTAAAGATCCCCTTATAGAGGCCAAGACATCAAAGAAAATATTTTTTTCTCCGAAGAAACCCTCAACGCGGAAGAATTCATGAGCCAATAAGCCCCAGTTACAGATTGTGCTCATAATGGATAATATTGACCTCATCATCGCAGCTGTAGCAGACACTTCAGAGGATATTTTGCAACAGAACGAAGAAAATCAGGAAACAATGTATGACAGGATTGAGGCAGAGATGAAAGGGGTACAGCAAGCCCTCCATTCAAGTCATGCGGTCTCTACAGTGCCATCGTCATCAAAAGGTATAGAAGTGGGAGATGAGCCTTCCCAACTACGTCGATTAGCATATGCGACAGAGGCTCGCCTTCGACGAGTACAGGAAGAAAAAGAATAGGCCACAGAGGCCTTGAAGAAAGAAAAGGAGGAATCCTTAGAGCAATGTTGGATTGCGCAGCAAGAGAAAGATGACCTCCAAGTGAAGTTGAAAGAGGACAGAGAGCAGATTCAGAGAGAAAAAGACCAGTTGCTCGCAGAGTAGATTGGGGTTAGAGAAGCAGTAACTAGAGCACTTCACTCTGTGTCGGGCCTAGAACAGATGGAAGAAGAAACAGTTGAGATTCAAGTGGGGAAGCTCATTGAATCCATTCAGTAACTTCAAGCAAGGGTAGCAGAAATGGAACTCCAATCATTGTCGAGCACTCAGCAGGAAGTGCGGGATCAGAGAGAACAAACTACCAGGGGAGCAGTAGAAAGACTCAGGGCGTTGGCCTTGGAATGCAAAAAACTCAGTAACTAAAGTGCGCAAACTTATGAGTGCCTTGCAGAAGACCCAGAGCTAAGGATATTGGAGGCACACCTCTAGGAGGCGAAGCAACAAGCATTGACAGTGCAAGCGCAGCTGAAGCAAATTTCAACGATAGAAAATATGAAAAGGTCACAGGAGGTGTGCGTAGTTCAGCAACATGTCAATGCAATCCAGAGTAGATTCATGGAAGTGACCCAGAGACTCCAGTCGGTGCAAGATGAATCCTGCACCCTTTTTGAAGAGATCGAGGGACAAGGTACACAGTTGGAACAGGTGGTCACCATAGTGGAACAGCGCCTAGATGGGCCTGTCACCGAGAAAATCATTCAAGAGTTCATCGAGTAGGAGGCTCTGGAAAAGTAGCAAGTCGAACCAAGCTCGAGGCCTTCGAAGCAGAGTTACCCATATCAGAGTGACTCAGGATTAGTCACAGGTGAGTGTTGGGGGCTTGTTGGCCCTCGACTAATTTTTGGAGAACCTTGGTCGTGTTTGACCATTTTTGGGACTTCAATAGGTTGGTATAAGATGGAGCACCCAGGCGAAGCGGAGATCACGGGATCTCACCCCCTTTTGCGGGATTTTTTCGTTTTAGGGTTTATGTAATAGGTATGGGATGTCGGCCCATGGGCTTTGCCCATGTTTAGGCCCTTTTTGTAATTTATAAATAGGGAGCTAAGGAATGTAAGAAGTAGTAGTGGATGTGTGTGGGTTAGTGCAATTATTTAAATCGACTTTGTGCATACTATGTGTTAAGACTTGCAGAGATAAGTGCAAGTGATTTGTAGTTCTTTGTGCACAGGTTATGTAGAAGCTCTATGTTGGGACCTAACTTGGGGAAGGAGGATCTGGTGAGGTGCACGCAGATCACTTGTCCTATGCGGATTTAGCTTTGTAGATTGGTGCATGTAAGAAGGTTGGAAGAGTCTAATAAAGAAGAGAAGAGTTGGTGGACGTAGCCCCACACTGGGGTGAACCACGTATATCCTGTGTCGATGTGCTTTGTGCTATGATGTTCATGATGTTTATGTGCTTAATTGCTTAATCTAGATGTATGATATATCCAGTTGATGCTTAGTTCTTTATGATGTGAATGAATGTTATATCTATTGTGATGTTATGTGTTGAATGGTTATATATGTTGGGATCTTGGTTGTTATTGTGTTGATCTATAACTAGGGTTTAACTTGCGAAGTGAATAAAAGGGTTAAAGACTAATGAATTTTATTGGCTAAGTGCTCTGTTAAGTAATGTGATCACAAAGTTGTGTCCCAGCTAGGTTGTAGACACTTGAGTCCTGCAACCCCCCTGCCTCTACCTCAAGTGAGAATTCATCTACTTCGCAGGTGTTGTCGAAAGGGCCGATAGTTAGGGTTTTTTTGGTGTGTTGTTGAAGCGTTGAACCCTAGGTCTACTCCTGTGCCAACAGAAGGTGTGAATAATGCATTGAAGGAGTTGGCCATGGTTAGTGAAAGCTATGGAAATAAGGTGTTAGTTCACTAGAAGGTGTATGCATGCATAGATGAGAAGTATTTATAGGATATTTTGAGAGTTTGTGGTGTGCATTAGTCCAATATTAGCATATTTAAGATTCAGTGTGTAGGAGGAGTGAGTACAAAGAGCATGCAGGGTTCAACAGTGAAGAAGAGGAAGTGAAATACATTGGAAAATCAAAGTTAGACATACATAGGTGGGTATGTGGATTATCAAGTGGATGACAATGTGCCAATGATTAATGATATGGTAGTTACTAAGCAGTGGAGAGGACGGACATGTAGTAGGAAGTGATTGAATAGGAAGGTGTTAAAATCCTTTATTATTTGAAAGGATTTTGTGAAAGGTAGAAGGAAGAGATTATTTTGGGGTGAAGGAAAAGCTTATGCAAAGGAGGGTTAGATGTTGAGCATCGCCACCCTTTACATTACTTTGTGGAAAAAGTGGTAGGATAAAATAAGTGGAACCTTGTGGTGGAACATCAGTGCAAATAAAGAGGCAAAGATAGCAGGTGGGGGTAATGTGGGGTAGAGCCAGAAGTGATGCAGTGAATAATAATTGAGTTCTCAACACCCCAACCCTTTTCATTCCTTTAGATGAGTGTTAGGGAATAGCAAGGATGGGACAGAGCAAGCATGGGGTGAAGCAAGGATGGGGAAGAGGTCAAAGAAGGATAGACTCCCATCCTCCTCCCTTCCATTACCTTCTTTTGTAAAAAAAGGAGCATATAAATTAAACTATGGAGATCCATAGTACTTAAATATCACATTGGGTCACTTAACAAAAAACACTATGGTGGACCCTATCCATGTTTACAATGAGAAAAGTGTGAGGCAAGGGAAGTGAAAACAAGAATGAAATAAGAGGAACCAGTGGAGACGTGGACAAAAGAGAAAAAAATAATGTGTAAGATGAGGAAAGGAAAATAAATGGAAGCTAAAGGAATTTAGATCAAAATGAATAGTTGCAAGCAGTTTGGAAAGTATTTGAGGAAGGTGGAGTAACCAAGAATATTGAATGACAACTAACTATGGAGACGGTCACATCCCAAAGGGAATAAATAAGAGCAACTAGGAATGAAGTAGGGAGATTTCAAAGAAGAGGAAAGTTCAATGCCTAGTATACATTGTGTGTTTACCATGGTCTGTGACCTAGTCGTGTAGAGTGGTAGAGATGTAGTTGTAAAGTAGATCTATAGGTACAGTGGTAGCATCAAGGAATAAGATGGTAAAGAGCCACAAAGTCTAGGAGTAGAAGATTGAGATCCTGGGTGAGAGAATTTTATTGTAAATCATTTCATATTTAATGAGAGTGAGTACATAGTTATGCCTATATGTGTATTTTTTAATTCTATAGATAGTAGTTATTCCACAATGTGAATTTCAACTCAATGGTTGGGGGGGGGCGGGGTTGTTTGATTTCCTCTACATTTATTGGTATCAAAGTTGGTAACAACATTAGAAGAGGAAGAGACAATGGAAATAAGAGTGAAAGAGAAAAAATGTAACCTAAGGAGGAGGAGGAGGAGAATAAGAAAAGAGGATGATGCCATTAGAGAGGATAAAGCTACTCAAGAGAAAAAGAAGATTATTGTACAATCCTAAGAAGATGAGGAAGTGTTGGAGAAATAATTTGCTAATGTTGCAGAGTTGTTGAGATGAATGTTGATAGAAATACAACATATTCAAATCTACTAGAGAGCCAAGAGATGTGAAAGAGAGAGTGTTGTAGACAAATAAGAGAGGTGTTGTGGAAAGAGAGGAGGTGTACACAGTTGAATATAAGTGGTAAGTCTCTAA
This sequence comes from Picea sitchensis, assembly GCA_010110895.2. Lineage (NCBI taxonomy): Eukaryota > Viridiplantae > Streptophyta > Pinopsida > Pinales > Pinaceae > Picea > Picea sitchensis. Next base: position 65,690 of record SNQJ01S0046732.1, on the reverse strand, counting down.
AACTTTTATGAAGAAGGTTAGGACACCTAATATCACCAAACATGAGGCAGGCCACATAATGATTGAGCCCATTAGAGAGATGGTGTAACATGTTGAATGCAAGCTCTGTGTTGTGTAGTTTCAAGCAAAGTGATTTGCTACACTTAAGAAACTAAATTTCTTGAGTAGATGCAGTTGAGTATTCAAAGAGATGTGGATCAATTTTAATGATAAGTAGTGATGTGGTAGAGATAGAGATTTGCAGTATTAGAAGATGTTGGTAATTGTAGGAGAGAGTGGAGTTGCATATGGGAATCACTAATTTCCATGCTATATTATGTAACTGCTGGTTGTGGAGCCTGATTATGTTCCTGATTCAGAGGTCCTTGCTTTCAGCTGTGTTTATACCCCATGAATACTTTACACCCCAGAAGTATGTACACTCTTCCACGTGAGGGAGTGCAGAGGGGGGGTACCCCCTCTGTAGGGTCCGGGGGGCATATCCCCCCGGATGGAGGGGTTGGGGGCAAGCAGGCCCCCAGCGGGGGTTCAAGGGTGAAGCCCCCGAAGGAAAAATTGCCTTGTAAATGTATATTGTAATTTCATTGTAAATCTGGACCTTCATTATAAGGTCGCAACTCTAACGGTAGAAATTATGTTAAGGTTTTTTTCCCTAGAAGGCAACCCTCTGTTATGAGGGAAATGTATTGTGGCTATGCATTGTGGTGAGTATTGTATTCTGAGAGAGGAGACTATGAGAGAAAGAAAAGGAAGTTACAGTGGGTTTTGTTGTAGGTTGTATCCCTTCATTTGTTGGATAATAATAAAGGAAGGATCTGGAAATTTCTCTGGTGGACGTAGCCCACACTTGGTGAACCATGTAAATTTGTGTCTCTATTGTATTGTGTATCTTATGTGTTTTGTTTCCCCATTTGTTTTATTTTATTGCTTTGCGGTCCTATTTTTCTAACAGTAACTTGTTGTAGGAAATTTTGCAACACAATAAAAGAGAGGAGTATACAATAAGAAGATGAATATGTAATAATAAGATGAAGATACATAAGATAGTGGTGATAATCTACCTTGTAATAATGAGGAAACACTTTTAATAACCTAGGAATTCTAATATAGTAGCAACCCTAACCAAAATGAAGACACCCTTAAAAGGTCAAAAAAATCAACAAGAAAAGTTGTGAGAAGGTGCAGAAGAATGCATTGAAGGAGTTGACCATGGTTGGTGAAATCTATGTCAAGAAGGTGTTTATGCACTAGTCTAAGAATATCCATGCATAAAAATAAGAGAATTATCGAGAGGATACACTGAGAGTTTATGGCACACATTGCTCTAGTATTGGAATATTTAATATCTAGCAAGCATGAGTGAGTGAGAAGAGCATGCATGAATGAGTGAGAAGAGCATGCAGACTTAGAAAATGAAGAAGATGTGATGAAATACATTAGAAAAATAAATTCATATGTATAAACATGGTAATGTGGATTATGAGGCAGATGATGATGTGTTGATCAATGGTGACATGAAAGTTTCAAGTGGTGGACAAATGGAAATGTCAAAGGTAGGATTTGGATAGGAAGGTTGTAAATTCCTTTATTATGTGGAAGGATTTTTCTAAAGGTGGAAGGTGGAGTTTATGGTGTGGTGGAGAAATATGTGATGTAGAGGAGGATGAAATGCTTTGCATCCCCTTCCTCCATATTACATTTTG
>SNQJ01S0046732.1:22595-34346 GCA_010110895.2 Picea sitchensis | reverse complement strand
GAAATTTTGGAGTCCCTCCCCGATGGGGGATTTGGGGGCAGCGCCCCTGAAGTGAAATTTTGGGAAAATTTACCTTGTAAAATATTGTAATTTCATAGTCAATCTGAACCGTATATTATAAGGTCACATATATGATGGTAGAAGTTATGTTAGGGATGTTTTCCCTAGAAGGAAACCCTCTTTTATGTATGAGGGAATTTTATTGTGACTGTGTGAGTGAGTGAATATTGTATTTGGAGAGAGGAGATTGTGAGAGAAAGAAGAGGAATTTACAATGGGTATGTCGTAGGTTGTATCCCTTCATTTGCTAGATAATAATAAAAGAAGGACCTGGCAATTTCTCTGGTAGACATAGCCCACACTAGATGAATGATGTATACCAATGTCTCTATTGTATTGTGCATCTTCTATGTTTTATTTCCGCATTTGTTTTATTTTATTGCTCCGTGATCCTGTTTTTCTAACAATATCCAATGGAAGGGTTTGTTGATTCTAGTGGTAGCATCAGACATGTATTTCCACACAAGTCTACGTGTCTAGATGTGTGGAAATCGTCCAAAGCATTCTACTCTTGAATTTACTTTAATTAAAGGAATTATTAAAGTAAATTTCTTTTATTAATTAATTATGTAATTAGTTAATTGAGTTATTTAAGGAAAGTACTAAAAGTAATTAACATGCTTCTAAATCTCAAGTGAGTGTGAGAAGTAATCTCATCCATCAATGACTTTGGAGATTATAAATAGATTATAAATCATGATTATAAAAGAAAGGCTAGGGTGAAGGAGGAAGGCACTTGATACTTGACATGTGTTGAGGGAGTGGACACAAAGTATTGGATCACGAAGGACTATGATTAAAGATATTCGGTAGGTGGAGAAGGAATTCCATCTAGAGACCAGTTCAAGGAGAAGAGAGAACATAGGAAACACATGTGGGTTTCAGTCAGAGGAAGCCATAGGGAAGTGTCGTGTCGGACAGAGCTTTCCAAAAAGAATTTTCGTACATGTACATGGGTTTTAGTGGAGACATTTGCATAGATATGCGTGTTTTGTGTAAGAGAAATTTCAACATGGTATCAGAGAAGGTACTTCGAGGGAGGAAAACAAGTACAAATATCAGATGCATAGCATATCCACAACCAATAGGCAGATATCAAAGGACATAATTTTGGGAAATAACCGTACAGAGGTAATTTTTTTTTTTTGCAAATATATAGAGGTGTACGTGGGTCACATAAAGCACAGTCATGTACAAACATGGGAGGATTTGAGCACAGTCGTTTATACTTAATGGTCACAATCACATACATATGCAGGTGTCAGTGATGACAATCACATACATACACAGTACTTAGTGGTGACAACCATGTACAAGTTTGTATAGGTCAGTACAAAGGCAATTTTCAGAAGCAGGTTATTTCCAAGGTTGGTTATTAGGTCTTATGGATGGCAACAACACTGTTAAGAGTTGAAGACATAATGGATGGAGCATTTGATTTCCTCTCTTGGAAAGAAAGAGTAACTTTGGCGTTTAAGGAGTATGACCTTTGGGAGCGTTGTGGCCACAACAACCCCGCTTTTTATTTTTTTCTTTTACAAGCAAAAGGAAAGGGGTCTCCTACTAAAATTTCAATCCTATTTTCTAATCCTCTTCCGCTTGATCCTAATGTTATGTATTTGCCTAATTTGAGGGAGTTGGATGTTTTATCTTGTTGGATGATTGTTTTTTATGGGTGCTGATTTTTCCTTTCGATGTGATGATTTCAAATGTCTTCATGATGCTTATTGACCTATGATGTTTTGTTGACATTTGTTTCAACTATTCGTTGATTTTGAAGTGTTTGATGATACTATGTGGCTGCAAGGTCTGAGGTTCTATTGCATGTCCTGGATGAGGTCGTGGCTAATTATTTGTTGATTGACTAATTCAAATTCTGCATCCTCTTGCTAAGATGTTGTACTTCACGACTTCATACTTATGCTCTCGCATATGGATTCTACTCTGCTTCTTCTAATTTGCTTATGTAGTCTTAGGGCACTCATCTACAGTCACCATATTATTGTTCAATAAACCTAACATTATCTTATAAGTTGTTCTAAAGGCACAAAATATATTTTTTATTGTATTGGCTAGTGTTCTTTTGATTGCATGGCTNTTAAGAGTTGAAGACATAATGGATGGAGCATTTGATTTCCTCTCTTGGAAAGAAAGAGTAACTTTGGCGTTTAAGGAGTATGACCTTTGGGAGCGTTGTGGCCACAACAACCCCGCTTTTTATTTTTTTCTTTTACAAGCAAAAGGAAAGGGGTCTCCTACTAAAATTTCAATCCTATTTTCTAATCCTCTTCCGCTTGATCCTAATGTTATGTATTTGCCTAATTTGAGGGAGTTGGATGTTTTATCTTGTTGGATGATTGTTTTTTATGGGTGCTGATTTTTCCTTTCGATGTGATGATTTCAAATGTCTTCATGATGCTTATTGACCTATGATGTTTTGTTGACATTTGTTTCAACTATTCGTTGATTTTGAAGTGTTTGATGATACTATGTGGCTGCAAGGTCTGAGGTTCTATTGCATGTCCTGGATGAGGTCGTGGCTAATTATTTGTTGATTGACTAATTCAAATTCTGCATCCTCTTGCTAAGATGTTGTACTTCACGACTTCATACTTATGCTCTCGCATATGGATTCTACTCTGCTTCTTCTAATTTGCTTATGTAGTCTTAGGGCACTCATCTACAGTCACCATATTATTGTTCAATAAACCTAACATTATCTTATAAGTTGTTCTAAAGGCACAAAATATATTTTTTATTGTATTGGCTAGTGTTCTTTTGATTGCATGGCTAATCTCATTCTTTTGTTTTGTAGGAGCAAGTTTGCAGAGCCACTTTGATCACATGACCACTCCAACCTTGAGAGGCCTATGGGGGAATCTGTTGATCCTTTTCTAGAACCTTGACTTTGATCCTTACCAAGCCTCCTATTTTTCTATTTCCTTGAGGTCCTGAGCTTCCAAGGCCATAGGATCCACCTTTCCTACAGACCTGTCCCCAAGATTCTTTGGACTGATCTCTACCAGATTCTTCTTTTGGCCTTCATTCTCTCCCGAAACCGAGGCCCAAGGCCTATTGGGTTTTCTCCTTCTTTTAATATATTATTTCCTGTAACAAAATATCTTAGTTGGATTCCCCCCATTGAGAGCTGTCCAACAACTATAAACATACTTAAATCCGAGTTCCGGATTGAAAGTTATGGCATCTCAAAGTTTCCTAAGTCTTTACTCACCTTTTCCACCTCACTGCCACGTGGATTCCACATGGTTCACTCTCTCTTGTTCTGTTCGACTTGGTGTCAACATGTGGTGCTGATGTGGTATACACCACCTTCCTTGATCATCGTTGTTATTTTTCCCGACTCTTCTTCCCAGCCTTCCGATCACATACTCTAACAAAGATGTTGGAGCTACATCGTCCCCGGATTTGACACTCTTCATTGGAAGAGTTCTTCTCTGATATCTTCATGGCTACATTACCCATAGAAAAAAGTCTATCAATGAATATTTGTTGGAAAAATTTCCTTCACGGTCCTGGATCAAATATTTGTGCCTAGTCTTTCGCACTGCAACACGGTTTTTCGACAATTCAGTGGATAATTCATAGGTTCAATTGGACGCCAAATCCCTTTTCCCTCCACGCGACCAAACAATGGAAACACAACTTATTTATTTAAAAATTTTAGCAAGCTTAAACCTCGATCAATTTATCAGAGTGAAACTCTCCCTGGCTGTTGATTTTTTCCTTGAATGGATGGTCAGAGATTTCTTGTGCAACAATATTCGGGCTGCAATTTCGGATGGTTGGAGTTAAGGCTCTGAACGATCTATTTCAGAATCTGAACAACTGTTAATCGTGACCATTGATCGTCCCTAAAAGGATGATCCAAATCCAACGCATGAAAAGGGGAGCTATGAGGGAATATTCCTCGATACCTCTTGTCGATACCATGAAACTTCACGAATTTTATGGGCATTGAATAATCATCTCCGAATACACGTCATCACTTTTTTTTCGAGATTTTACCTTTAGCACGGGAATTGAAGAAGAAATATTATTCGATTATTTTCTTCGATACATTTACATTGGTGCACTGGAACACACCATGAAATGGTTCTTCCGATGGACTGTGGGGATTGGTTCTAAATCCATTGAACGATCAGATCTCACTCTCAGAGTTGATGAATCGAGATGGGAATGGGATATGAGTTAGAAAGACTCTAATGTGAATTTATGAACACACACACTCTACTCTTTTCGAGGTCTGATAGACAACTAATGAGAACTGTTGATCTAGTGTGTTTTCTCTTTTGCAAGTTCAAGAATTAATGGTCCATATTAACCCATGAGTCTGGTCAATGGCTGTTTAGTGAGAAATTTTAAACAACCATAACTTTTGCTACTTATGTCAGAATGAGGCCCGTGATACCTCGTTGGAAAGGTATCAGGCATGGGAATGAAATGGTATGGGCCTCTAAGCCAAAAAAATTATATAATATGTTAAAAAATATAGAAAACATACAACCACGGATTTGGGGGGAAAAATGGCCATAGCAACTTGAAGCAATCATATCTAGGGCTACAAGTAATGAAATCAAGCCCAATATAGCTCGATAGAAAGATGGAGAAGAGACGGATAAGATGGCATGGAAAATGTGGGAATATTGAGAGTGTAAATTGCTCGAAAATGAAAAACATAGACATAACCCAAATTCAAGTGAAGAACTAGCGATGAGGACTTCAAACTGCTATATCTCAAGCTACAGGAAATGAAATATGGCCAACAATAGCCCAATGGAAAGATGAGATAGAGGAGAAGAATCCAAAAGGATTTTGATCAGTAGGAAAAAGCCAGAAACACACAGAAACATTCAAGGAATAGAACGTAACGCCAGTGAGCAGAGTCAATGGTTGTTTTTTAATGAATATGATTTGTAAACTGCCATAGGGTGAATGTAATCTCCTAGGAGTCTCTTCATTTTCCATTTGTAACTCCCACATCTAGAGTTTTGTAATTAAAAAAATAAATTGGGGGAAAAATGAATCGAGCAGGGAGGAGAACTCAAAGGTTTCTCCTACCTTATAAAAAGAGAACTCATAAGATAGAATATGAGTTTTTCCCTTTGTAACAAAAGATGGTATTACTAATTTTGAGGAATAATGAGCATGAGGCATTTCGAAAATGGTGGCTTTGGTGGATGTACATGGGACTATTCTTTGTGCATTTGTCTTCTGTTTGAGTAGATAGGGTTGTGTCGTACAAACTATTTCTGCAATCTATTTTGTCTGCTTATGCTATTACTGGTTTCCTTGTGGGTACATAAATGATGTTATAGATGCATTGTACAACTAATTGTCTATGTATTTGCGGAAATTTTATTATCACATATCATTAGCATACATGCATTCATTTATGATTCTAATGAGATTATCTCTCGTTGTACTCTTTCTTCTAGTTTTTCTCCCGGGATAGGTTAGAATTATTTTAGATTATATTAGTTAGCTTTTAGTTAGTTTAGACTTAGAATTAGTCAAAACTCATTGGGGGGAAGTTCACTACCTTTCCCCTTTTTATTATTTTAATTCTGAGTGGTAGTGAGACCCATAAACTCATGGGAAACACTACCCTAAACGAGAGTGGGTCTAATTGGAACCTTCCATCAGACATTTTCCCTCATTTGATTGAACGGGTCATTCTGGTCTGTCAACATAAATGGCACTAGAAGGAGGGCCAGATGACAAGCTCAGCCCGTGAAGTCATTCTTGTTAATTTTTGTTTTAATTTTCTAATGGATTTGTCCCATATCCCTTTATGGAGATTTTTTTCTGGTACTGTACCTCCCAAACCTCCTAGAAATATTTTACATTTCTTGTCACAACTAAGATTTGATGGCGAGGGTGAAGTCTCTACATCTGAACATGATTTTAATTTCTGGAAATTTTGTGGTTCTCACAATATTACTGATAGAAATATCATTTGTAGGTTATTCACTCTCACTTTTGCAGGCCGGGTCAAGAGTTGGTGTGAGACTTTGCCAGCCGCCTCTATTCACACATGGGAACAATTTATACATGAATTTTTTCATGCTTTTGAGGGTTATGATTATGATAATTTGTGTGTAGAAATTTTAGAGCTTAAAAAGAACGACGATGAATCTCTTGCCGATTTTATTATCAGATTTACTCATATTTGCTATAGGTTTCCTTTGGATGATAGGCCTTCTAACAATGATATGATTTCCTGTTTAGTTTCTCTTACTAATGAAACATACCAACTAGTGGATGAATAATCTAAATGATGTTCTAATGGTCCTTTACATGCTGATTTAGATTTAAATGAAAATGTTGAAAATGTTAATGGTTTGGATGGACTTCATATGTCTAGATCTTTCTTTACTGTGGGGGATATAGATCAGATAGAAAATTGTTTTTTGGAAGAAAAATATGTATCCTCTCACCACTCCATTCCCCCTTTCTTTCCTTGTAATGAAAAAGAGACCTCTTGTGCTGTAAATTCAAGTTGAAATTTTTCTGTAGCTGCCCAAGAGGAGGGTTTTCATGCTGATAATGAGACACTTTGGTCACACCGATGGTTATGTTAGGCTCTCATTATCCTATCTCATATTTTCCATCACAAGGAATGGAAGAGGAAGCTATGTAGAAAACTTTAAATGTCGATCATTTTGTTGATGAATAAAATATGGACACTCATGAAATCAATTCTTCCGCACACATGGATAATTTGGAATTAGTTACTCTTGATTTAGATTGTCCCACTGTTACAAATTCTTCTTGTATAAGTGACACAGAGCTAGAATGTTTTCCCATTGCTGATGGGTCATTTATTGAAACTTCTTGTTCTAACGATTCTTGTAATTTGCTCCTCTATTCTAACCATGAATATGCTTTGGAAGATATTTCATATCCTCATGTTGTACAGGAGCAAGACTTCCATGCTGATTTTTTCACTCAAGGAGAAGAAATAAACATACAAGATATTACTCTTGTAACACAACAACCCACTTCTTGTTTACAAGTGTTATGAGGAAAATCACTCTATGGCATGGGGTAAATAACAATAGACGAAAATGACTGCATAAATCATATCCAATCTCAAATATGCTATATAAACAACATGATAACAAGACAAGATAAATGGCATACCTTGTCCAAATGTTCAATGAAGTCCACCATTGAGCACTTGACTCAAATCTATACACTTGCAACTTTTCCTCAACAACCAAGATATGCAAGCATATGGTGATAATATATAAAGTTAGCACATATAATAACATAATCCATCAATATTCATAACAAATAATCCCATGGAATAAAAATTCAAATATTTGCGAGATATTAATTGGACAAGAAAATAGTATTTCTATTAAAATGTAATCAACATAAGTGTATGAATGACAAACTTCCGTGTTGGCACGTTTGGAACTGAGAAACTACGTGCCTTCTAGCTGGGCCTCCACCACTTCAATCCTCCACCAAAGGAAATCTCATATAAGAGAGACAATGAGGTTCTCCATCAAATAGGGAAGAGCTTGGGGGCTGAACAATGTGTTCAGACTTAAAAGGACAAAGAGATGCAAACTCAATATGAAGTGAATAATTTCTCTAGAGTAACTTTGCTCTCAAAGTTGGATTCTTCTCCTCTTTTCCACAGCTTGGATATGGCCCATTTATAGCCTTCAAATGGAACTGAAGGGCCGAGTAAGAACATTTCTAGTAAATGGAAGGTCAAGGATCATGTATCCTGTTACGTGACATGGAAACCTGGCACCATTTTTTAATTTTGGGCACAAAACCCGATGTACATGGGCTATAATGGTGCAACCTGCGTATACACATGTTGTATAGCTGTTAGGGCATGCATATGTGGAAAATATGTTTTTTAGCTCTGGGATTTGCAAAAAGGGGACTTCAAGTCTGCATAGGGAAATGGAAAAGGCCTTCTGAGCAAGTTTCATGGGGTGAGGCAAATATTTCTATAATAGATGCCCCCTAATGTGTGAGGTCAGAGGAGTATCTGCAATGGCTGAAATACATTATAATTCCTAGAAGTGGAGTAATGGAGACCTAGCTGGACGAACTAGTTGCTCATAAGAATATTACAATCCATAATGACTTTGTGCACATGGCTTCCAATTTGAAGTACACTGCAGATCCATCTGGAAATATACCAAACAACTGTTCATGGCCATGAATAGGAAATACACGGGTAGATACATGCCACAGGATGTCATAGTCACAAACAAGGCCCAGTGAAAACCAGTCTCAAAATCAGTCTGAAGATATCTGTATACAATGAAGTACAATATGATCTCCCACGATCACTGAAGTCATATAGGTATTGGTCCAATGAATGATAGCAACAACTTAGGAAAGCTACGACTATGAAATGATGTCTTCATGTATTCTATGCGATCCACAAAGGTGCAAGTCTACATCATGTAAATAAAGGAGTTGAGGTCGAACACAATGATATTTCATTTGATTACTGGTCATTAAGGTATACCATTAACAAATGTGAGATGACCTACCGATGACGAAAGTAGGTATCAAGGCACCGAGTACATTCTTACAAGTGTGAATAAAGGAGTTAAGGTCAAACCTTGAAGAATCCATCGATCGAGAGACATTGATGTATTCCCAACTGTCGATGGCGAGAGAACCTCCCATTGATGACTGCAAGCCTCTAGGTACTCATAGGACTCTAGGTATCATTTCTAGAATAGATGGGCTGAAGTCGATGGAAGGAGACCCACTGAAAGGAGAGAATTAAGGCATCTCTCATCATTCATCACGATGTACAAAGAAATAGCTTGATGATTTGGAGGAACTCATACGAAGAACATGTTCACGAACCAATGACCATGTTCATCTTTCACATGCACCATATGCAAGTAGTGCACGAAAAAGACCCTATGAATAGCATCTAATAAGGAAAAATGCCAACAAAGGCGAGGAAACCACCAATAAGGATAATGGCATCCAAGACACTACATGAATCCCAATGTGTGAATAGATTTCTTGCCGTCGAACACAAGGGAAATCCCTTAGTCAGCGACCAATGAGGAGATGTCGAATGCTGGGTTCAAGGTTACCTACCCATAATGAAAGTAGGACCAAGGTGCACGATAGGACTAAAACTTCAGGTAACTTTGAGATGAACTGAGGGCATGGCCGACATGCAAAGTCAAGAGTTCTGAGAAATGGATGACACCGGATTATAAACATCCTTTGAAGAAGAGCATGATACATATGGAAGACTTTGGTAGCATAGACTCAATGATGAAACTTTGTGATGCAAGAGGAACCAATCAAACTCTCCATAGGGACTGGAAGATTAACTAGTCAGAGGAGTAAAATCTAAGTAACGAGATCAGATTCCTAAGGTCATGCTAAAACCAAACTTTAGATGACAAGTGGACTCAAAATTTTGTGCTCTGTTCAAATTAGACACGACTTCTTTCAACATGAGATAATATTCTTTTCCCACCCATGTTTTTTTGTTTTTTCATAGACAAATGAATGCTATGATACAAAGGAGGAAACGAGTGCCGTGAGTAAGAAACTTGTTCCATTAGTGGAACATACCTATGCTCAATGCAAGGAGGTGCATGCAGGACATGGACACTCGGGGGAATGTTTCCTCTTGGGGTACAAGGTTTCAAGCTACAAAGGATATAAACAAGGCTCTGTTTGACTGATGATGCAAACTGTTGAGGTAATAGACTTATAATGCGAAATCAGGAATCGACAATAGGCTCAATATTTCAAGCAAGAGAATGAGGTGAAATTACAACTTAACTCCAAAGAATGTCCTTTTTCGTAAATTTAGTCCCCTAGGCTCGAAAAAGTATAAAACAATACCTAGGAGAAATCTTATCGCCACGAGTGACTAGAGTATTCATTTTTCGAAATTAGTCTACTTGGTCTGAAAAAGGGTTAAACTTACACCAACTAGACGTCCTTTCAGATCCAATTAATGATTGTGAAAGAGACAATTTCACTTGACAATATTTTTTCTTTTTGAGAGAGTCGGAAAAGAGCTTAAACAAGACTCGAGAATGCTGTTCTAAGAAGCATATGATGGGGGAGGCCAAGGCTCCCGTGCATGACTTCTATTGAAAGTCAACAACTCACAGATAGCTGACACAAGCTTGGGAAAAACCAAATCTTTCCAAATGAAGGAGGATAAAATAATTGCAGACGTTACCTTATCTATAATATATCAAAGAATTACCCTTATATGGAAGGGTGTAGAAGAAGGAAGTCAAGGCTCTACAAGATCATTCCAATCAAAGGAAACCACCCTAGGACTTGGTGGGAGTGTACTTGAAGAGATTGAAATGATCCCTTGTGAAAGAGGTACAAAAATAGAAATGCTAAGGACATGGTTGAAAGACTCATCACCCCCCAAAAGAAGAGTGGGATTGATCGAAGATTGCATAGGAAATGTCACTTCCTTAGACTTGTCACTCTCTAAGAGAAGAGTGGGATCAACCAAAGATTGCATCGGCATGACCACTTCTTCAACCATTGGTTTAATAGGATGTGAGACAACAAGGTCAAGAGACGTGTCACCCCCAAAAACAAGAGTGGTGTTGGTCGAACATTGCATCGACATGAACATTGGTTGAACATGATGCGATGCAACAAGGTCAAGAGACGCTTCACCCCACAAAAGAAGAGTGGTGTCAGCCTAAGATTGCATCAACATGACTATTGTATCAACCAAAGAATGATTATAATTTTGGGAAACCAAAGATGACTTAGAACTCGAAGGGCCCCCAGGAAAGGACCACACTTCTTGTACCACAACATTAGCAGATCACACACGAGTAAGGTGATCTCCTTTGCAAAGCCTACAAAGGAAATTGTGTTTGCATATTATACGTTGAGGCTTATCAATCATATGAATTCCCCCATCATGAATTGTAGTGGCTGGTGACATTCTCCTAGCATTACTTGTAGAGGCTAGTAGAAAATATCCACCATGACTTACAGAGGTTGGTGATGAATGCCCAACATGAATAGAAGAGGTTGGTGATGAAACTTAAACATGAATAGCAGAGGTTGATGATGAACCCCCGACATGACAAGCAGAGGTTGTTGGATCAATCCCCAACATGACTAGAAAAGGTTGGTGATGGATGTGCAGTGTGACTAGCAGTGACTAGAGTTGTGCCCCCAACATGACATGCAACGACTGGTTGCTGGTCTTCAACATGACTTGCAGAGGTTGTTGACCTATCTCCAACATGACTAGCAAATGTTGGTGATATAATGCCAATATGACTTGGAATGACTAGACTTGTGCCCCCAACATGACATGTAGTGACTGGTTGTTGGTATTCAACACGACTTGCAGAGGTTGTTGACCAATCTCCAACATTACTAACAGAGGTTGGTGATATAATGCCAGTATGACTTGCAGTTACTGGACTTGTGCCCCCAACATGACATGTAGTGGTTGGTTGATGGTTTTCAACATGACTTGAAGAGGTTGTTGACCAATCTCCAACATGACTAACATAGGTGTTGGAAATACTAATACAACTGAGAGGGGGGGGTGAATCAGTTGTATATAAGCTTAAACAATTTTATACCTTCTTAACAATTATTAATATTTCTTCATGTGTCATCAAGCAACATACAGCATATGGACAGTAAGAGTAA